>CAOJBK013432579.1:0-13616 GCA_948294925.1 Codiaeum variegatum
ATATTTTCGGCTTGAAGCCCATATAAAAATAAAAAAAAAACTCATAAACAAGGTTAATTTTAGTGCATTTAAGTCTAAAAATTTTGTAACCATTTGTGATGTATTTTGGGCTTTAGCCTTTAATCTAGTTCATCTTTCTTAATAAAAAAAAAAATTGAAGATTGTAAGGCAATAGATCAATATGTCATAACATCATGATAATACTGTCACTTTTTTTATAGCAATATTCAATTTTTATTAAAATTATTTCTGAGAAAAAAAATACGATTTTGATTAAAATTACCTAAAACTAAAAAGCTCCATACATCAAAAATATTCTAAACTATCAAAATGTGAAAAAAAAGCCCCAAAGACCGAAAACAGAGCAATACAACACATATATAGATCGAAAACAAATATCAAATACACCTACTAATGAATCAAACAAGCTTCCTCAGTGATAGGTTTTGAATCTCACAATTTATGATCTCTTGAGCTATGGATTTAATTGGATTAAACCTTGGACTTGATTGACCTGCAGCGATGAACAAATGTAAGGTTAGAGGGTCACGCCATAAGCCTGACAAAGACTTTTCGACGTTCAAGTCAGATTGGGTTAAACAATGCCTTTGGTTATTGTGAGCCCTTGGAATAGATTAATGTTTTTTGGAGTTATGGGATAAGTGTGATATATCTTGAAATGTGTGCCATAATGAGATATTTATAATGTTTGTGGGATTCCCAAGGTGGACATTTGTCATTCTATTAGTGTGCCACATGTTATAGTATGGTTAACTCGTACAATGGTCCTAAGGTGAGGTTAAGGTACGTGTCCAAGAAAATATTATTCTGACTATATCCGTGGATCCTATGTCTAACGGTGCTCTTTGGCATAATATGCACTGAAGAGCTTTTATTGGAATCTTATGACCGGGCTTGTCATTTTCCAGGTCCTTTAGGGTCGTCTTTCCATATTTTATGGGCCTTTCGTATTATAACTAGACTCATATCACCCACGAAGACTAAAACCGTAAATGAAAATCAGAATAATTTGAAGAATCATCATATAGACCCAAATATTGGATGCAAAACCCAAACTGAAACTTCACCAAAACAAAACAAATGCCTCCAATGGATCATCTCGAAAATACTCAAGAAATTGACTGAAGAAATTCACAAGGAATTACACAATTGAGAATAGCCCCACAAAAATGGGTAAACTACCAAACAAACAATAAATTAAGAAACTACTAAACAAATAACAATCTGAAACAGAGCAAAAGATAGCAACCACAAGCTTGTCAACCATCACCACAGGGAAGTCCGAAAACAGAACTCATCATCAACTTCTCAACCACCCTTCAAATCGTCCAAATCTCAAGAACAAGAAAAATACATAACCGATTTATGAATGCCAAAATACATATATTGCCAACATAAATACAACCTAGAGATAAAAAATGAAATCAGAAAAAGGAGGTCGGAAGGAGAAAAGGGGAAGGGAAGAGGTGGCTAGAAGGGAGGCTGAGTTATAAAGGCTAGAAAAAGAAATTAGGTAGCCAATCGCCAGAAGAGAAGATATAGAACTTACTGGAGAAAGCAAAGACCTTGAAAGTAACCAAAGAAGTGGAGGAGGGAGGTGATGGTTAGGGTTAGGGTTAGGGATGGGGAGAAGGCAGTTGTTGATAAAGAGAGAACTTTTTTTTTCAACTGACGAGAGTACATAATATGTATCACTTGAAAGAAAATTACTACATTGAAAATAGTTATTTAGGATTATAATATTAAAATATAAAAAACGAGTTGTGATATTTTCCATTATATATATATATTGTTTATTTTGTTAACATTATTATTGACAAACAATAATTTTAATATACCAAATAGAGAACTTGACCCAAATTTTTTTGTTCGTACATATTGTTCAAATGGACAAAAGTGTTTGTCACGGTTGCAACACAATGATAGCTCAGTCAGGCGTCTAAGAGAAAGTGAATTAGACGGCTCCAAATTTTTCTCTCTTTTTCTTTTTCAATTTCTAATATCTCTTTTAAGTGATGAGATGAATGAAAACAATTTTAGCTTACTAAATATGAAATGATCACTTTAAGTGCAAATATGGGATGTTAAATTCAATTACTTCTAAGATTCAACTGAATTTAACTGCATTACTATCTAAATGTTCTTAGAAACACTTTGTAGATATCATCGGTAGTTTGCCAGCTATGATGTTAGAAGGCAACGTAGCTAAACATTCCAACTTCATGCTTTTCTAATTTAAATATAATATTTGATGCACATAAGCTGTTTGTGAAAAGGTCATTGCAAAATATATTTTTAGATGAGGGATAACATAATGAGAAATAAAAATATAAAAACATTTAGAGGCACATTGATTTTATCTTGGTTCGATACTAAGACCTATATTCAGTCCTTAAGGATCACACCTAAAGATTTTCACTAAACACCTCTATTTCAATGGGCTAGAGAAAACCCTTTTACAATACTTAGATGCTAACTCAGATAAGGATACATCCCTCACCTAAATCTCTCAGACCTTCATTAGGCATTTAAACAACATCTCACCTATAGTAAGGATAGATGACTCTCACAGTCTATTCTCAAGGACAACTGTGACCTCAGACTCAACCTTTAGGCGCGACGACCACTAAAGGGAGAACATGATTACAAATTTGAAGATTTACAAAATAAAGTGAAAAAAAATACAAATTTCTATTTGGATCAACTTTAAATGCTCATAGAATTTGCACATGAATTTTTTTTTTGTTTGATCTCAAATTCAAGATGATGTAAGAAATGGTTAAAACAATTTGAGATGAAGTTAATGCATGAAAATTCTTTTCAAATGATGATTGAAAAGTAAATTCTTCAAGAGACACAAAGAATGTATAAGTTTAAATACTTCTCTTCAATTTTCAGATTTCAAAGAACTTCTTCTCAAAACATCCATGCATGAACCAACCTCCCTCAATAAAAAGTAATGCATATTTATAGAGGTTCAAGATGAAGGTGGTTTTGAGGGGGGAAATTAAAATTTCAAAAGTGAGAAATATTAAAAGATTACTTTATCTCACAACAACACTTTCTCTTAGAAAACTATGTCTGTTTGCTTTTGATTTGACATCAGACAGACAGGTAACTGAAGGACAAACTTGTTAGAATGAAAAAAAAAATCCTTAAATGCATCTGACAGCTGACCGTTAGATCCAATACTAAGAGGAATGTTGTGAAAATTTATTTTATTCTATTAGATTTAGAATGACATATTCTTTTTGTTTCTAAAAGTTTGTTTTTGTCCAAAAGGAATTTTATGAAAATGCAAAGGTTACGTGAAAAATGATGGGCAAGTTTAAGTATGATCCATTTAACAATAAAACTAAATAAAATTCTTAAGATCTAAACTATCTAGAATTGAGAACTTCTTGACTAAAATTTTTTTAGTAGTGTTAGACGCACTGGCTTCTGGACGACTATAGATGGCACTGCATCTAATAAACACCTACAACACAACTAAATACACAACATAACTAAAAGTGTTATAGTTTTATTATCATCAAAATAAGATTAATAAACCAATTAGGCTAACACACAACCTAACATGCACTTATTAGAAGAGAGGATTAATGCAAACAATAAAGAATTAGAGACCATAACCTTGCTTTCGAAAAATAAGTAAATGAAAAAAGATTGAAAAAAAAAGAAGAAGAGAAACTCTTTATCATGTTTAAAAGCTGCAGAGGTTTATTAAATTTGAGTTATTTCTTTGTCTTCTACTTTATTTTAGAGATTTATAAATTTACTTTTGGACAACTCTTTTATAATTATTCAGTGGCTCAAATGGTGAACGACGTAGGCATGTGGTGATGGGAGCTTTTCCAGCAATACCTTCCTATAGAGATTTGTCTTAAAATTGCTGGTCATACTCCTCCATCTACTAATGCAGGTGAGGATATCTTCTAATGGCCTTTCTCACAATCGGGGCAATTCACTATCAAATCAGCTTATTTCTATGAAAGGGAAAAATGTAGGACTGAGAAAGACATCAGGTGGAGATTAGTTTGGAATTGGAATGGGCCTTAACGCATCAATCTCTTCCTATGGCAACTTCTACAAGGTAAATTATTGACAAAAGTTGAATTGAAACGCAAACAAATTCGTGATGATGTTGTTTGCGAAAGATGTGGATGCGCAGAGGAGGATGCACTATATGCATTATGCAATTGCCCCATGGTGAAAGGTATTTGGATGTCTCTTTTACCTTCCATTTAGCATTTTATTTTATTTTTTTAATTTGAATTTGGCTGAATGGGTAACCTAGCCATTGGCTAAGAAAGATATTGTATTTTGGAAAGTGAATGGAGTGTGGTGTTTGGGGTTGTTGTGTCCTATATTTGGATGGATAGAAATAATGACATTTTTTTTATCATTATAATGTTTATTTCTCGGGTTGATTTAATACCAGAGCGGCCAAAGTGGTTGAAGTAAATATGGTTAACCAATTGGTGATAAAATCGAAATGATCTAGGAAAAAGATTTTGATTGGTAGGAGTCCTCCAAAAGAGGGGTCTTTGAAATTGAGTTGTGATGGATCCTTCAATAGCAAAATCGAAAATGCAGCTGCTGGGGGTTTAATCAGAGACACTAAAGGTGAATGAAGAGGTGGTTTCACTTGCAATATAGGAACTGTCTTCATCACAGTTGCAAAATTAAGAGGAATCCTGCATGGGCTGGAACTTGCTTGGGAAATTGAATGCGAGGAGTTGATTGTGGAAGTCGATAGCAGGATGGCAGTGGATATGATTAATGGGAAAGGGATGGAATCCTTCTCTCATAGCAACTTAATTCATAGAATTAAGATGCTGATTAAGAGGAATTGGAAAGTTTCAGTGGTGCATGCCTATAGAGAATCAAGCTTTTCTATTGATTGTTTGGCTCGAATGGCCTATTCGCTCCCTATAGGCCTACATCATTTATGCACAACTCCAATGGAGGTGAGTTCTTAATTAAACCATGATAAAATAGGAGTTAACTACTCCAGGACTATCACAATATAATTGATATTTTTATTTTACCTTCTTTTATACAAAAAAAAAATCACTCATCTCCTATATATTTATGTGTCTTTGGAATAATTACTTTCTTTCTATTAGTGAAACGTCAATAGAATATTATTATTTAGAACTAATAAATAATTAATGAAGTATATATTACTTTTTTGTTTTAAAAAAAAGGGAAATTGTCCAAGCGGGAAGGCCATGGTATGAAAGTGGTTACATGTTTGTTTGACTATGTCTTACATATGTAAGAATGGGTATTATTTATTTATAACTTACTCCATGGCCTCGGGCTCGAAGCCAATATATGGAGCTCGACTAAGGTGTCCATTTCTTCTTTATTTATCACTTTAAATATTTTAATGTGGATGTGATAGCGACAGTTTATGTTTTTGTCAATTTATATGGTTTTTTATATTATTTTTTTTAAAGAAAGTTAAAACTTAATGAAGCTTATGGGCTTGTATTTAGAAGTAGAAAAATATTAAATTTCACTTGGGTTGGTCTTTTGGGATTAGACTAAAATCCAAGGATCTTGAACAGAAGGGTTGAAATCACGGGAAGTGGCAACCTCGTAGCGAGGTCTAAAAGAGAGGTGTGGAAAAATTAGCACTTAACAAGGTGAGGAAATCAGAAGCCAAGGGCTGCGGCAAAACATATAAGCATAAACCCATCAACTTAGGCCTATAAACTCGATTATAATGGAATGGTATTAGAATGAGTGGTACATCTTCGAAGGCCCAAGCTCAAGGATCTCAAATCTAGGGTTAAGCCTCACCGCCTCAGAAGGAAAAATATATAAAGGGGTTGAAATTCTAGAGGTAGGGCATCATCTCTCTTATCAACAAACTCGATTTTTTGCTTCGGCAAGAACCTCTTAGGGGTAGCGTTAACTTAGCATTTTTCGATTCTAGTGATCACAACTGTTTTATCTAATCAGAGTGACAGTCATCCTATATCTTTATCGGAGACAAGTTGGTTGATGGCATCTGCCTAGATACCAAGGTTTACTCCTTTGGATCGTGAGTTTCCAGTGACGGCAACGCCTATATCTAGAGGAATAGATCCAATCAGTGTTCAGAGAGTTGAAATCGGCGATAACATCATCATCAACCCCAGGAACAGTTATCAAGGCTTAGGTTTATTTTGTATTCCTTAACTCTTTCCTTTTCTTTGTAGTTTAATGTCAATGCTTCATTGTACTTGTGAAAGCACCTAAAAATATTGAGTGTTTGGAGTATAAACTTTAAAGGAATATTATAAACTTTGTTTATTATATCCTTAGACTGATTTATACTCGTCTAAACTAATATGGGAAACTCGAAACTTGATCTTTGTCGGACTAAGAATTTACTGAGACCGATAAGACCAGACCAAGTCACTTTAACGGCTTGGGATCCAAATTCTAGCGGCAACATAATTGGCACACCCAGTGGAACTCTCCCTAAAATTGTAATATGGCGAGTAAACAGAAACAAATAAAGAAAAATGGAGATTCTTCTATCCCCATTGATCCTGTGATTATAAGTATGGCCGAAGGAGACACGAATGTTCAGCATCGAGAAGTGCTCATTCCTAATGGGTTACCACCCTTTGCTTGAGGCGATACAACTGAGGGAGAGACTATAAAAGATGAGTATAATCGCAACATCGAGCCACCTATGCCGAGGTCTTTGTCTGATGCCGATATCACTGCACTTGAATCGGCGGTGGTAGCTACCAACATGGACATGTAAACAGGGCTTATGAATCAAATGGCATAGGTTTTGCACCATCTCTTGGAAGAGAAACGAGATGCCCAGAACCAAATGTACAACACAGTGCACTCCTTCAACTAGTCGATGACCAATTTCAACAATCTGCTCGCGGGGAGATATAATGATGTTGCTACTAATAGGGGCACTCCTCAATGATAATATTAGGGATAACCAGTTTAGAATGAACTATTATACGAAGAGGTTAGACTTATGCAAAGGAAGCATAATGGTCAGGGCACCCAACAAGATAACCTAGGTCAAAATCCATAACCAAATGCACATCCCCTAGTGCAGAATATCGACCTAGAAGCATGACTACCTCCCCCTGTATAGGTTCTTAGCTAGGGCAATCAGTATAAAGACCCATGCTAGTACAATTATCAAGGACAACAATTACCTCACCAAGTCCTAGGTTTCAGTTAAGGGTATCAACCAGAAGACCCAGGCCGATAGCATAACCAAGGGTAAGGGTATCCCCCAGCTATGGCTATTGGGCAAGGCTACCACCCCATAGACCAGGGTCGACATCAACCACAAGTACCTTGTGTTCTCCTAACGCAAGCCCCCATCCCTCATCCAGTCCAGCAATAAGTTCCTTGTTCGCCCAATGCATATTATGCACTCTATGATCAACCTCAAGTTTAGTAAGTAATATTATGCAGTCTATGCTCAACCTCAAGTTTAGTAAGTAGAGGGTTACCCTTAGCCATAGATGGGGATCCCTAAGCATCAAAATTTCAGGCAGTGGAATGAAAATGTCCAGGCCAGGCAACTATAAAGAATAGGGGTGCAGATAGGCAGGCCACTAAGAGAGACTCATGGAAAAATCATATCCCGAATTTATTGATGCCTTCAACCCATTCTTGAGGGGATACAAGGCTCCTGAATTCACTCTATTTTTCAGGGATGGTACAGTCATCACAAGGGAGCATTTGACCAGGTTTACCATCCAATGCTGTGAAGCATCATATAATAGTTTTTTGAAATTGAGACTGTTTGCTAGCTCTCTTATAGGACCTCCCTTCGAGTGGTATAGTCAGCTTCAACCCGAGAGCATTCACTCATAGGAGGAGATGGTTTGTTCCTTCATTAATGAATTTTACAACTTAAAACCAAACACAACCCTCTAAACAAGGTCACACAGATGCCAGGAGAAGCTATCGATAAATATGTGCCCAGATTTTGAAAGTTGAGGATACAATGCCCAACGCGAGTTCCGGAGTCAGAGTTAGTGGAGCTAGCTTTTGGGGGCATGAATATGGCCATCAGGGAGAAATTTTAGGGGAAGAAGTTCTATGATTTCTATGATCTCTAAGACTGAGTTACAAGCTATGAATGATTGTTGAAGGAGAAGGAACAAAAAAAAGCCAATATGGTCCTATTATAAGGAGCAAGTGGCATACTCAGCCTTGAATGATGACTTAGAATCAGAACAAGAAGCGAAAGTGTGTGTAGCAGAGTTATAATTAGGAAAACTATACTTCTACCATGCCCTCAGACCTCAAAACAAGATCAAACTAGAGACCAATAAACTTGCAAAGGAATACGACTTCGACATGTCAAAGGTCAAAGAAATTTTCGACTTGCTCCTGAAAGACTGGCAGATTGAACTAAGCGCGAGGCATGTTATTTCCCCACCGGAGGAGAGGCCTAAGATATATTGCAAGTGGTATAATGTCAATAGACACAATACTAACAATTGCATCACCTTCTGCAATGTAGTGCAAAAAGCTATCGAGGAGGGAAGATTGTTGTTTCCAGGAAAGAGTAATGCTGCAGTTGAGATTACTCCTTTTCCAAAAGGATCTAAGATTGGCATCAAAGTAGGAGTGGTCATAGTCAATCCATTAAGACCATAAAGGCCCAGTAATCAAGTGGATTGACTTAGGATGAAGTTTGATCTTGATACTGAGACATTTCAGGAGGCCCACAGGAATGGTACTGATTATGAGGTGTGCCTCACCTATCCGAATTGTAGAATGGAGTTGAAAGTCATTCCCAAATGAAAGAATATTTCCCTTTCACCTTAAGTCTCTAAAAAGAGGCAAGCCCTAACCTATGGCAAGGAAAAATGGCCTTTCCACCAAAGACTCCAATACCGAAAAAGGTTGGTCGTCCACTAGAGGTTACATTTCCCAACAAAACCTGAAGGAAGAAGCTATGCTGAGGTAGTACGATCCAAGCCCCTTCCTAACAAGCCAAAGGAGAATGATGGAACTAAATAAATAGTACCCCAAACATTCAAGCCAATATCAAAACAGGTTGAAAAATGGGAAAAGCACCAACCCCCTCCCAAGCCACTAGTTTTAGTAGTGTCTTCTCTAGGATTTACTATAGCAGAAGAGCTCAGAGGACGATCCCAACCCAAACCCAGAAAAGGATGTTATAAAGGCAACAACAGATGGAAAGACTCCAACGGGCTATGAAGATTGACCTGACAAAAAGGGAGGAACTATTGGAAAGAAAAATGAAGACCAGAGAATAAGAACATAGGTACTTAGAAGAAAGGTAAAAACAGGAGGCTGAACGGTGGGCAGAACAAAGTCCCTATTGAATAAGTAGAGAAGAAACTGGCAGTCAGGGACCAATGACTTCCGAGAGAAGCTGATGAGAGATGATACTTCGATGACATGTGCCTTAAAGAACAACGTGCCAAGTAAAAGAGTCATGATAAGAGGCGCCTCGTTGAAAGGGACCAAAGCTTTCCTATAATTGTCAACATTAATAGGATCAATCATGAAGTATGTCTGAGGAATCAACGTTCTAAAGATGAGGATTCGGCTATGAGAGATAAGCCATAATAACCCAAGCTGATTATGAAGCTGAGTGTTAATATGGTGACTATTACCCTGATCCCAGAAGTACGAAGAGATTCCGACATGGTAACACTCATACTAGATGAATTCTAGGCCAAGCCTAGCCAGATGGCTTCCTTCGATGGGGACGTCCTTAAGGCCAATGTTGATGACAAAGGCTAGCAACAAGCTTTGTCGATCATAGTGGAAGAGCCCCAAAGGTGCTTAGCTAATCATATTCGACCCCTCTACATTAAGGCAGAAGCTAATGGAATCTCCACGAATAGGGTGATGGTGGATAACAGAGCTGGAGTTAATATCTTACCTTTAAAAATATTCAAGAAGTGGAAACTTACCAATGAAGAGCTTTCCCTACACGACTGTGCAGGGGGCAAGACATTATCAGAAAGATTTGTGAATATACAACTCAAAGTCGTCCGGGAAACCCGATCCACAGGACATTACATAATTGATGCCTAAGTAAATTACAATTTGTTGTTAGGAAGAGATTGGATTCACTCTAACTTCTGCATTCCCTCGAATATGCATCAAATATTGATCTTTTTTAGTGATGATTATATAGAGATTATACATGCAGATCCAAATCCTTTCGGCTAAGAGGTGCATTTCTCAGACATAGTATACTATGATGTAGGGACCGAGAGGTTATTATCCGATCTCAAAAGGAAAATAGATAGGAAGATTGTATTGGCTGAACAATTCCTTAGGCCAAAAACAGTTCAGATGATAGACCGAGCCTCATATTTCAAGTAATTTATGAATAAAATATTCAATAGTAAAATGAAGGTGATAAAGAAGCTCCATAAGCTCTCAGAGAAAGTATTCTCGATTGAGTGCATATTCAAAGATGAGAGCCAAGATCCCACTGCCATCCTGGAAATCAAAGATTTGGGGCCAGCAAGGAAGAAACTCCAAAATGAGCCAACTAAGGTTTAGAACCCCTTGAAGGAGATCAATTTGAGGACAGAGGCTGATCCACAACTAATTTTCATTAGTGCCGAATTTTCTACAGAATTTAAAGCAACATTAGTAGCTCTCTTGAAGGAATGCAAAGATTGATTTTCTTGGACCTATGACGAGATGCCTGGATTAGTAAGAGAACTGGTGAGGCATAAGTTACCTATCAAACTGGGCTTTAAGCCATTTAAACAACCCATGTGAAATATGTATTCTGAAGTTGAGGAGTTAATCAAGCAAGAAATAGAGAGGTTTCTCTAAGCAGGATTCATCAGGCTTGCTATCTACACGGAATGGCTTTCAAATATAGTCCCTTTGACTAAAAAGAATGGGAAGCTGAGGATATGTTTTGACTTCAGAAATTTGAACACAACTTCTCCCAAGGATGAGTATCCTATGCCCATAGCCGATATGCTGATAGATTCGGTTGCTAGTAACTCTTTTCTAAGTTTCATGGACATTCAGGCTATAATCAGATAAAAATTGATGAGGAAGATGTAAGCAAGACTGCTTTCAGATGTTCAGGGCCGATTGGTGCATATGAATGGGTGGTGATGCCATTTGGTCTGAAGAATGTTGGGGCTACATACCAAAGGGTGATTAATGCTATCTTCCATGATTTTTTGGGCAAGTTTATAGAAGTATACATAGACGATGTTGGGGTCAGGTCCTAGCAGAAAGATCAACATTTGACTGACCTTTGGCGAGCTTTCGAAAGAATGAAGCAATACCAGCTTAAAATGAACCCTTTAAAATGTGCTTTTGGGGTTACTGTTGGTAATTTCTTGGGATTTCTAGTGCATCAAGATCAAAGGAGATATGAAAGAGACATCTACTACTTAAGTAGGAGTTTGAATGATGTTGAAATAAGGTATACCCCAATTGAGAAGCTCAGACTAGCCTTGTATTTTTCTTGCACCTAGCTAAGGTATTATATGCTCCTAGTAGTGGTTATGGCAATAAAAAAATTGATGTTATGAAATATATTCTATCAAGACCTTATTTGAGGAATCACATTGGCAAATGGGTTGTCGGATTTTTAAAGTTTCACCTTCAATACGTCCCCTTCCAAGCTATAAAAGGTCAAGGCCTAGCCGATTTCCTTGCTCACCATCCTAGCAAGGAAGTTCTGGAGGAAGAGGTAAATTGCATCTCTAAGGCATTGGCTTGGGAGTTATGGTTTAATGGTTCAAAAACATCGACATCGGCAGGGGATGGGATTATCCTAACATCCCTAAAGGGTATCACAACCAAAATTGGCTTCACTCTCGGATTCCCCTACATGAACAATCAGGTTGAATATGAAGCCCTCATAATAGGATGGGAAGTGTTGGCTGAACTGGGGGTAAAACCAGTGGACATTAGGGCTGACTCATTGCTTGTAACTAATCATCTCACTGGGGAATACAAGTGTGAAGTAGTTGTGCTTCAGCCTTATTGTAACAAAGCCATGCACCTCTTGGAGGCTTTTGAACATGTCTCAATAGAATATTCTATAAGGGCCTCCAATGAAGAAGTTAATTAGCTTGCCCATGGGGCATCTGACTACCTTCAGTGGTTCGGAGAAATCCCACTTGAATACATGCCAATATCAGTGTAGTGTTCAAAAGGTATCGACCAACTTCAAGAGCAGGTAGAAAAGCATCCAAGGGTCTTTGCTATTGATGTATCTCAAGACTGAAAGAGGTTCATAGTTGGATACTTGTAAAATCCATCCATTGAAGTTGACTATATGGAGAAGCTTTTAGCCCCTAAATTTTAGCAAGAAGAAGGGATTTTGTATAAGAAATACAAAGATCAACTGATGTTATGCCTTGGCCCCAAAGAACCTATGTTGGCCATGACCGAGGTACATAAAGGGCAAGCTGGAGCCCATCAAGCTGGGAGATTAATGAAGTAGCTCTTACACCAGCATGGTTACTAGTGGCTTAGGATGAAGAAAGATTACATAGATTATGCAAAGGGATGTGAAGCCTGTCAAAGGTGTGGTCCTATTAAGATATCGCCAACAGAGGACCTCCACTCCATCACTAAGCCCTAGCCATTTAAAGGATGGGCTATGGATATCATAGGGAAGATTTATCCCTTATCCTCCCAAAATCATTATTTTATTCTAGTAACTACAGATTACTTTACCAAGTGGGTAGAGGCAATCCTTTTGAAGAATGTGACACAAAAGGATGAAATCGAGTTCATAAAAGAGCACACCCTTTTCCGAACCAGCCTGCCTCAAACGATAACAACAGATAAGGGAACTATGTTCATAGGAGGAGCAGTGAAGGAATTCTGCAATGAATGTGGAAGCAAACTCCTCCATTTGACTCCATATTATGCACAAGCTAATGGATAAGTGGAGATCACCAATAAAGTGATTAACAGTATAATAAAAAAATGGTAGACATCAACCCTCGAAAATGGCATGAGATATTGGGAGAGACACTTTGGGCTATTAGAACCAGTGTTAGAATAACCACTGAAGTTACTCCTTTTAAGCTTGCTTAGGGCTTAGACACCATGATCCTAGCTGAATTAACTTGTCAAGGGTACCAGGAGAAGATACTAGGATCTATTGTCCCCTTTTGAGTACGAAGAGGCCATGTATAGAGAGTTAGATGACATGGACGAATAAAAAATAATCGCCTTGGACCAAATGCAACTCCAAAAAAGTAGGGTAGAGAGATCTTACAACCAGGTTTCAATCTAAGGAATTCAGGAAATGTGATCTCGTATGGAAGCTATCCTACCACTAGAAGAGAAATAACCAGAACTCGAGAAATGGTCAGCCAATTGGGAAGGCCTGTTTGAAGTTACAAGGATTATGGGTAATGGGGCCTACTGGTTCTCGGGTGAGAAAGAAAGGAATCAAAGCCGATCTATCAATGGCAAATATCTAAAGATATACAAGCCCTCAATGTGCGAATCAGTAGATTAGAGTTAGTTTGAGAAAGTACGAGAAAAACTAAATTTTTTAATGCTGATGGTTTGCTATCGCTATTAGAAATCATGTTTATATATTTTAGTTGATATATATA
>CAOJBK013433790.1:0-10190 GCA_948294925.1 Codiaeum variegatum
TGAAAAGGGTAAGAAACTTACTATAGTTAGGATCTAGCACATTTTGCTTAAGCCTCGCTAGATAGAGCACTCGAGGCTTGTACTCTGGCTCTGGGGATTTAGATCTATCCGCCTTCTTCTCTTCAATTTTCTCTTCTTGTCCCATCTCTTTTCCACCTTCATCACCGTGTTTACCATTCTTTTTCTCAACTCCACCATCCACTTGGATTTTTTAAGTTCTTTTAAGTTCTTCCCACTCCTAAGTATGATAGCTTTAAGCTTTGCCCTAGGATTTACCTCTGTATTGCTAGGCAATGTACCCGACTGCCACTCACTTAACATTTTAGCAATTTGACCCACTTGGGTCTCCAGATATTATAGTGAGGCCTGGGTGTTCCTATTAATGGCATATTATTCTTGAAATTTTGTGATGGTAGTTTGCATAAAATTTTCCAACATCTCTTTCAAATCACTATTCTTTGGTGGAGGGGCTTGTTGTTGCATGGGGGGCCTGGGTTGAAATCCAGGTGGAGGAACCCTCTGCTCATTGTTGTTCCTCTAAGAAAAATTGGGGTGATCTCTCCACCCAAGACTGTAAGTATTTGAGTAGGGGTTATATCCTCCCCTATGTATATTCCCCACATAGTTGACTTGTTCTTAGCCCTCAGTTGATTCGTTTGAACCAATAGCACCCAGCATGTTACACTCGTGCACTTGGTGGTCATCACCATAACTCTCATAAAGCATCACTTGTTTCCTCGAGGTGCCCGAGGTGAATACATTAAACTTCTTGTTCAAAGTTTCCATTTGAGCTGCCAAGGATGTGACGACATCAATAGAGTTAATGCATGGTGCCCTTAACCTTGGTTGATCTCGTGGGTTGGGTAACCACTGATAGTAGGACCTAGACATCTCCTCAACTATCTCCCTTACCTCTTCTGGGGTTTTGGATTCCAATGATCCCCTTCTAAATTCCAACAAAAGTTGTCGGTTGTTATAATTGAGACCATTGGTGAAGCTTTTCACTTGCTACCATAGTTCAAACCCATGATATGGACATCTAAGTAACAAATCTTTAAATCTCTCCCAACCTTCGTATATAGATTCCCGTTTTAGTTGTGCAAAGGAATAGATTTCTTGTCAGAGATTAGCAGTCTTTGCCGGAGGGAAGTACTTCTCAAGAAAAGCTACTGCCAGTTGCCTCCAAGTTGTGAAATGTCCAGAGGGGAAAGACTTCAACCACTTCTTCAGGTTGCCCTTCAAGGAGAATAGGAACAACCTCAGCTTAATCACATCTTTGACACCCCATTCATCTTAAACATATCATAGATTTAAAAAAATTCATCCAAGTGGGTGTGTGGATTTTCATGAGCCAATACTTCATATTGACAAGAGTTTTAGATCATTTGGATAATGATTGGCTTAATCTTAAAATTGTTGGATTCCACCGATGGCCTTTTAATTTGACCTCCAACTTCATTTAAATCCACCCAGGTGAAGTACTGCATGGTTCTCCATACGTGAGGATTATTGCTATTTCCATTTCCATTTCCATTGCCATCTCCTATGGCATTCCTAGTCCCATTGCCACCATTATTGTTTTGCCTCTGGTTTCCTTCCATCTCTATTTTAGGACCTTCTATGTTCACCTTTAAGGCACCATCTTCAAACTTCTGAATCGATAAATTATCAAATTCTTCCATAATTAGATCGCCTCCTTCTAGAGCTAACCTCCTTTGATGCCACCCAATCCGTTGAATTTTCAGATTATAAGGGTGTAGATGAGACAATCTAGCTCTGGTCTTGCACTATCACTTGAAATGAGATAAATGAAGAAACGAATTTAAATACAAAGGAAAATAAAGGCTAAATCAATAGCTTCAGATTTATTGTCAATGTTGATCATATCAAAACAAAAATAAATCCCTAGTAACGGAGCCAAAAACTTGATGCGCACCGACCGCAACACCCGTAAGAGCACGAGGTCGTATCAAGTAGTAAAACTGGCAAGTTTTGGTATCATTCTCCCAAGGGATTCGTTGATTGGCTCGATCAAGCACCAACTCACTTTCCTAATATATTGTCTAGCTCATAATAACTTTTGGATTTATAAACTAATTTTTAACTACTGTGACCTTTAAAAACAAAATTTGAACTTGGCACAATTCCAAAGAAATTGAAAAACAAATCTAGAAATTAATGATGGATTAAGGCGTCTACCTAGATTTTGACTCTATTAACTCAAATTGCACGTTTAACCAACAATTCAATAATATGTCAATTGATCATCGTGTGGGATTTTTCACAAAATTAGGTTCAACCCTTTCTCAAGTGATTGAACCTCTAATTTCTACGTAATAAGAAAGGAATCTCTTCTCAATCCTATTCAATTAGAAAAAGCATGAAGAATTAATGACAAATATAAAACCTTAGGAGTCTATGCATCTATCTCTAGCAAACAAAACAAACCTATAATCTTTTGAATGTTCTAAGTTTAAACTTTCTATTTCTAGTGAAGCCTAAACAACAAAAATCAAGAACAAGCATGCTATTGTCATTGATTTATAGAAAATAAATATCAAAATCCAAACTTGATGAAAAATCCAAACATTCATTGAATATAAATGTTAATCAATCCATAAAATTGAGTAATACTCATCTAATCTAGGTAGACAAGTATATTTAGTTAATGATTAAAGCACAAGAATAAGAAAAATAGAAGAAACTATAGAAATCTATGGAACCCATGAAAACCTGTTAAAATTTCCACCGAATCCTTGATATCCTTGCTCTAATATGGGATGATTATTGACAATCCACCCTCAAAAATTCATTGATCTCTTTTTCTTTGGTTCTTAACTCTTTTCTAAAATGATTTCAAGTGAAGTTCTAACCCGAGTCCTCAAATTCTGAAACTTCCCAATTCTTATATAAGTGTCAGAGTCTTGTCATGGACGGTTCTCATGGCCTGTGCCATTGACCATAACAATCCTTCTTGATTTATACCTTTGGTTAAGAAGCAAAAAGCTCTCATGATCCCTATCACGAGTCGTGACAGGGCCCATGAGAAGCTTCTGTTTCTCTGTGTCTATGTTTTGTCTTCTCTCACGGGTGACATCCTCTTTGTCACAGCCCGTGTCACTGGTCGTGACAGACCACTTCCTTGTAATCTTCAAACATTCTCATGAGCTATCTCACAGACCATGAGGCAGTCCTGAGCCTTGATTTTTTGACATGTTTTCGTCCATTTTCTTTGCCTTTCGATCCCGAACCTTGAAATAGTTCCTTCTAACTCCAAAATCCAATTGATTACATAGAAATGACTGAAAACACTAGAATAAACACATTAAATTCAATTTAACGAGCAAAATCCACCAATAATATGGGATAAAATAATGTATAATTTGATAGTTATCACTTCCCCATATAGTTGTATGGCAATTTGGAAAGCTTCCATATGACCATATGGATAGGACACCATATGTTCATACCAAAGGTTAGTAAGGTTTGGCTTATGAGAAGGCAAGCCCATACGAGCGTATCATCAGGGTGCCATACGAATGTATGACTCTAACTTTATTCAAATCTACCTAACTCATACAACTATATGGGTCAAGGGCATACACCCATATAGGGCCAGGTCTAACATAATTTTTTGAACGTAAGAGATGATGTGATGTGTACTATTTGGCTATTGCAAGCACCAAATGAGCTTTAAATAGCAAAGGTATAAAAGTTAAAGTTTATAAAATAGTGAAGGAACCAAGATAGCTTAATTCTATTCATTTGTAATCCATTCTTAAAGCTTTTACCCTTAAATTTTCTCATACTCTATTTTACTTAGCTTTACTCTTCATTATAATTCTTTGAGCTTAAGAAAACTAAAGCTAGGATACTTATTGTATATATTTAGCCTAGCCTGTATGATTATAATCCAAGTCTTTTTGCTTGAAAATCTTAATTGTAAACCTTGTACTGGAGTTGTAAGCTCTGGAAACAATTAGGCAAAATCCCTAAAACTAGAAGCTAGGAAAAGCTTCGGAATTTGATTAGTGGAACCTCAATTGGGTTGATTGAGAAAGTGTCTCCAAACCATTATAAATCATTGAGAAAACTCTTCTCTCTCTCTCTCTCTTATTATTATTTACTTTCCTCTGAATTTTTCTTATTGATTGGTAGCTTGAAACTTGATTTTTCATAAATACTTGTTTAATCATTTTTTAAACTTATATTTTCATTGATATTGATTTAAGAAAAGCTTTTAAGCATCAAAATTGGTGTTTTGATTGAAAAATAGAAAAAGAAACTTTTAAGATAACAATTCATCCCCCCTCTTGCTGTTCATTATTGGGATAACATGTAAATTAGATGTGAAATTATACATAAGCAAAAATACAAACATGCATAGAAGGATGATGAGTGAAACACCCTTTTCCTTACTTTCTCTTGCTCTTACTCTTATGCCCCAAGTTCCTGCTCACTCCCACTGTAGTATCTCCGTTGACTTGATTTGAAGTTTTGGCTACTTCTATTATCGATTCGATAATTTCTAATCAAGAAGAAGATAGATCTAAAGTCGAAATCTCATTAGCATTTATCATTTTCAACTAATCTTTAAAAAATAATTCAAAATCTTAGATCTACAGACAAAATGAATAATGACTTTTATATCGCTTAAGAGGATTTCATATTTGATACAAAATAATAGTGGGATTGAGAAAAGAAATGAAATTTGTTTAAATAGATTTATGAAATCAATGAGTAAAAGTTGTTCTTAGTCGGAATGTTTTTCTCAAAATCGAGAGTTCTCAAACTTTGAGATTTCTAAGATTATTTTTAGTGAGAAACTAAAATAGAAGCTCATGTGAGTTTGTTGCATTTTTTATATGTTGGCCTTAGACTATATAGTTGCATGGTCCAAGGACCATATAAGTCCATCTCCTCCTTATGTGAGAGAATAGTCACCTCCATCAATAGGAGACTCCTTCCTTTATAAAATTTTAAGGGCTAACTTAGGGGCTTATTCCAATATGGTTTTGTGAACCCATATTTTTACACCATTAAATTCGGCTCGTCAATACGAGCCAGTAGGTTCAAACCATGCTAAAATCGGATCTTAAACAAACCTAGAAAATCCAAAATAACCAAAGTGAATCAGACTAAACTAGACACTCTGAATTGGGCCCGTGAGCCAAGATCTTGGCGCATTAGCCAAAGCCTTGGCACATAAGCCAAAGCCCTAGCACATAAGCCAAGGCCCAAGCTTATAAGCTAGAGCCCTAGCTCATGGGCCTAATTTTTAGACTTTTTCGACTCGATTTTCTATAAATTCGACCCCAGGGTCACTTTTTCAGAGCAAGTTTTACACACTGAACCTCTATTAAAACATTTTTTTTAGACAAGATTTCTACATTGAACCTCTGCTAAACACCCTAGAAAACACCTCTAAACACCGAAATTCCAACCAAAACGCTAGACATCCAAAATTCTGATCAGGTATTCATTCCATAATTCAGGGGTTATCTTTTAGTCAATTCTTCAACAGACCTCTCTGAGCACAATGGAGACCCATTTTAGTCTCATTAAATCATCCACGGTTCCAGTCCCAAAATCTAGAAAGCCAAAGGTAGTATCCAAATGGTATAGTATTGGTTTTGAATTAAAAGCCCTAACAACTGATTTAGGTAATTTAATAATTAATCAAAATTCATTTTTATTAATCAAGCTCTAAATTGTTTAATAACCATTTTGGTTAATTCTTTACAAATTAAAATGAATTAGCTTTTGAACACATAATAAAAACCCACTATTTTTCAGAACAACCCCAACCCTTCACGAGAACAAAGAACAGCGTGGGGTTTGATTCCCATCCAAAGGGATACGCCAACAAATCGTTCTAAGACTTCAACACCAAAACCTTTTTTCACCTTTTTCTGTATTACTATTCATTTATGTTCCCTCTGTTTTATGTTCATTAGTACTAGTTGTACTTTTCTTTTTTTTAATCATTTTTCCTATTTTATTCATATATTATTTAGAGAATGTTTACCCTTTCCAAACCTTTTTAAACAGGAGAAGGGATCCCCTTTTTTGCTATTTTCAATATTTTGATGTGATTATTCATTTTGTTTATTTTATTTTCAACTTGCTTATTGGAGATGTGTTCCTTCCCTAGTACCCCTTCGGGCTAGAGAAAGGACCCCTGTTTATTTTTTCCATTTTGTCACTTTTCTTTTATAATTGTCATTCATGTCATATGAACCGCTCATGCATCATTCTAGTATGTTATATCTTATTAATGCACAATAATGGCATGCCATGCATACACAAAAATTCTTTTTAACCAAAATCATACAAATGTTTAGAAAATAAACTAAATTTTTAAAATAAAATATTTTTATCAATCACGAGTCCCAGATCACATTTTGGTTTGAGTCTCGCCTTTTTCTTAAAAATTGGGCAAAATGACAGATATTCAAAATAGATTTAATTTTAGTTTTTTAATTACCGTGAAAATTAAATGATTTTCTAAAAATTAAATGGCAACTCACACATTCACAAGTACACCCAACAGGCCCATAAGGGGTTCACCTAGAGTGGGAACTACCAAAACCGTGATGTCATACCCAATCTGACCCCATGTAGTTGGTTTCCTCGAGCTCGAAACCCGGAGGCACGCTGGCGGCAACCCATGTTTGGACGGGGCCTCACAGATGTTGACTCCACTGGAAATGTTTTGAAACTAACATAAACTAAGTCGACTATTTTTGTTAAAAACAATCTTGGCTTAAAACTATATGAACCAATTTCATGCATCACTTCACAAACTCCTTTATCTCTAGGAAAACACGGGTAGAAAGTGGTATCGAGTTAGCTTCCCTCCTTCGAACTACTTTATTGATAGTGAAATCACCCACTCCAAGATATATCCATTGAACCTTTTAGTTGGGATAACGAGGTTGTACATAGCCACTAGACCCACACGAATCTCCTTGATTAACATGTGGTTATGTACATCTCACCTCTAGTCTCTAGGGAACCTTCAAACCACCAAACCCTCATGTAATTATTAGAGTTAACCTTAGGTCCCATGTTCCCTAAAGACATGATTATATCCCTATCATCATGAAACCTTTTTCATTCATGTGTAAATGCATGCATGCATCACTACAAAAAACTTAAACTAAGTGAACTGTTCTAGAAAAGTTCTCCAAAGAAAAACCTGCCTTTTTTTTTACAAACCTTCCTGTCATTAGTCCCATTTATCAAAAGTTGATACCCTATCTTTTTGTCTAGTTCAACATGTTAAACAACAATAAACTTTTGTCTAACCCCACTACTGCTGATGCCATTATTACTGCTCCACCTACTGACATTACTACTATACTAGTTTAAATTCTAAAAAAACTAAGATGAGGATATTAGAAAGAAGCAAAAGACTATGATGCAAGCCCAAGAATAGACAATCTTGGGCAATGTTCAAGCTATGATGGCTTATATTGGGGTCCATCCAAGCAATCATGCATCCACTTCATCCAACTCTGGGAAAGAGCCAGTCATTGATGACATGGTTATCCTGCCTCCACCAACTGTCTATGGAGCTGCTACCCCAATTGCCCCTCTCATAGATCCTTTCTAAAAGGGCAGCCTAAAACCATCCACTTCTAAAGACTCTGGTCGAGAAGTATGAAGAGATGTAGTTAACCTTCACTACTATTAAGAAGAGGGATAATGTGATTGATGTTAAAGCTCTTAGCCCATTTCCCAACTCATGGCTTCTTCTTAAGTTTCAAATGCCTACATTTGAGAAATTTGATGGAACCACCTACCCCACAACACACTTGAGAATCTATGATGGTGAACTTTGCCCTTTTGGCATGGAAGGCAAGCTCTTTGCTCAACTCTTCCAACAATTGCTTACTAGTGCGGCTCTTTGATAGTTTGTAAAACTAGATGATTCCAAGAAACAGACCTGGAAATCCATATATAAAGATTATGTTAAATAGTATTCGTATAATGATTAAATAGATGTTACAATGAGAGACTTAGAAACTACTAACCAATACCCCAAGGAAACCTTTTTCACATTTATTACTAGATAGAGGAAGAAGGCCTCCCAAATGGTTAACAAACTAATTGACTCTAAATAGATAGACATCATTGTTAAAAACTTGATTCATGTGTATAAAGATCGACTAATTACACAATATTTACTGAGCTTCAAAGCACTGGTTAATTTTAGCTCCTTCCTTAAAGACGGGGTTGATGCTAGTCTTATAAAGGATAGAATCCCAAACCTCATCCTCATGTTTCAGGAAAAATAATGTCACCTAGAAAAAGGGTGGAGTCAATGCAATTTCTGCCTAGAAACTTATCCAGATGAAGAGAAGGTAATTCACCAAATAGGTGGGGTGTCATTAAGTCTCATTCTTAAAGAATGCAAGGATGAAGGGGCAATCAAGCCTCTAGAGCCAATTCCAAATCTTATCCCTAAGAACTTCAACATGAATGAAAGGTGTGATTACCATCAAGGTTATGCCTATAAAATAGACAATTGTAAGGCCTTCATGCATAAAATCCAAGATTTGATTGATTCTAAGGAGCTTCTCCCACCCACTCCTTCGCTCAACATTGGCATAAATCCTCTTCTTAATCATAATGTTAATACTATCTTAGTGGAATTTGATGAAGGGGATTCTACATATCTCATATATTTTGTTGTGCCTTTAAGCAATTACCACTATACTACAGAGGACTTACTTTCCTTAAGGAAGTACATCTCCACTGATTGCTTTACTTTGGATGATCAACTTAGTCTTCCATTATGTGAAGCTGATACTAGAGGACTGTCAACCAATCTATTTTCTAGCTGAGGACTATGAAGAGAATATGGAAGCTAGCCTTTTTAGCGATATAATTGTCCTTTTTTACAAGGAGGGAAACACTGGCCTCTCCACCTTGATAAGGCTTATCCTAAAAAAGCTAGACAACTGGACCTATGAAGCAAGCCTCTCTCCATCGGATGTGATTAAATTTGAATATAAGACTAAGTTTAAAACTGAAACTGAATCTGAATGTGAGTCTAAGTTTGAGTCTTCTGATTTTGAGCCTGTTGATGTAATTGGTCCACCAAGCTTTAACTATGCGTATGATGTAACTGGTCCCCCATTTCTATCAATAAAATGACTAAGTTTTCTTATTATGATCTTATCTCTTTGTTTTCTTTTGATGTTCCAAATGATGAATCTGACCTCAATCAATTAGAAAAAGAGAACAATAAAATAAATGAAATAAAATATACAGTTAAAGATCCCACTAACACTAGCATGCATGACATTCCTAAAAGTAAATTTATTGCATCTACATGTTCAAACAAGGACACTACAGAAGAGATGATTAGAAAGTTTAAGGACTTCTTTGACTTGAAGCCTAGTGACATGACCGGACTCGATCCAAGCATCGTCATCCATAAAATTCAAACCTATCCAAATTACAAGCCTGTTAAATAGAAAATGAGGCGCATGAAGCCGACATGGTCCATTCTGATAAAAGAAGAGGTCTCTAAGAAACTATCTCACCAATTCATTGAATCAATCAGTTATCCATCATTGTTAGCAAACATCATCCCAATACCAAAGAAAGATGGGAAAGTTAGAATGTGTATATACTATCGAGATTTGAACAAGGCATGCCTTAAAGATGACTTCCCTCTACCTAACATTGACTTACTAGTTTATGCATTAGCTGGTTGAGAAATGGTTTCCTTAATCAATTTGGCCACCAGATACAATCAGATTTTAGTTCATCCTCCAGATAAGGAGGAAATAGCTTTAATCATAAAATGTGGCACCGATTACTATAGAGTAATGTCATTTGGATTAAAAAATTTTAGAACCACCTATTAGAGGATGGTGACTATAATCTTCTATGACATGATGCACCGAGAAAAGGAAGTATATGTCGATGACATAGTACTCTAAAGAATTACTATAAAAAAATACTTACAATCACGAGAGAAGTTCTTCTTTAGACTTTTCCAGTACAATCTCAAACTTAATCCAACTAAATGCATATTTAGAGCCTCTTCTAGAGTGTTCCTTAATCACATGATCAGCAAGAATGGAATTGAAATAGACCCTTCCAAATCCAAAGTAATCATCGACATGCCACCTCTTAAAATAGGAAAAGAGATAAGGGGGTTCCTGGGTAGA
>CAOJBK013434014.1:0-18061 GCA_948294925.1 Codiaeum variegatum
CATGTATGTAGCATAAAAAGACTAAATTTGGGGTAAAACATCTCCCAGTAATCTGTGGTTTATGGCATGACATTTTATCTCCATGTAGTTTGTTTAATCGGATTTCATTTTTCAAGTTACGTACAATTGAAACCTGTCACAATGCACTTCCAAAATCGAAGGCAAGATGAGTGGATTTGTGGTACATAGCAAGCTCTAATGATGCTATTTTCCAGAACTGTAATTTTGAGATGCTACAATATAATATTTTATTATCCACTTGACGACGCTAATAATGTGCATAACTTTACTTTCAGGTCTAAACTTAATCCCCAAATCTCAAAACAATTTTTGAAATAAAAAAAGAAAAAAGAAAAAAAAATGTCCACCAGGTATTACAAACATATTGTTGAACTACAAAATTGAGCAAAATGCCATTTTCACACCACCAACCACAAAACACGCTAAAATATTTAAGCAATATATGCAATATCAAGAAGATATGAAGATAAGAACTAATTAAATGTCTTAATTTGGAAGAAACTTACAAGATCATACGCCTGCCGTGCCAACAGAACCTTCTCCGTACACAAACTCAATGCATTATCCTGATTTGCCTCAATATCCTTTCTCATTCTCTCAATAATGTCATCCTCTTCATTGTTATTGCTATTATAAGTACTCCCATTCCCTCTCTTCGAGCTTTGAGATGCCAATCCCAAACAGTACTTCGTTTGCTGCCTTGTTTGATTTATCATTGCTTCAACAACACAACATGTAAATCAGGCATATGCACAATCAAAATAGGGAGACAATACTACATATAATTAAACATAAGTTCATATAAAGTCAGAGGTACGTGGTATATGTCTATAGGCTTACAATGGGATCTTTCGTCGAGTTCTCTGATAGTATTGAGAAGTCTTTGCAGCTCAGCAGGTAATGTGCTTGCATCTATTCAAATTCAAATTCAGCTTTTCTTTTATTTTCTAATATATTGCAATAAATTAAGTTCATAGTATATTTCACCCAAAAAACAATGAAAGGATAGTACGAAATTTAGGAACTTACACTCTAAATAATCGTCGACGTAGACTCCAGTTCTCGCGATTGCCATTTTTGGCTTTCTTCGCTTCTCTTCTTCGGGTTCTAGGGTTTTGATTTGCCTTTTTCTTTTCTTTCTGCAGCGGGATGAGAAGAAGAAACAACAAAACGGTGTCGCTTCTTATTTATTGTCTTCTTTCTCCAGGAATTCAATCAGGTGGGGGTGTTAAGACAAGATTTTTACCGTTGGGGACCTGGGGACTTCAAGTGGGACCTTACAGATAAGTTGAAATATTTTATTATTTTAATAATTAACAAATTTTCTATTTTTTTACTAAAGCTATTTTTAATATGAATTTCAAAAGAAACACAAAATAAGTTATTTATAAGTTGGTCTCCTCCTCCTTCGTATTGGATAAAACTCAACACCGATGGATGCTCGAAAGGTAATCTAGGTGCAGCAGACAAAGGTGAAATTTTTTGTGATGCTATAGGTAACTAGCTTTGGGGTTTCATGTTGAATATTGGCATTTGATAACTCTGGGCTCGTCCTGGACGACCTCAAGCTAGGCAAGTGACCTAAGCCCAACGTAGAGGCCGAGTTCAAAGATGTGAGTCTAGCATGATGATAAAAGTCTACTCTGGACCTGAGGCAGAATAAGAATTCATACATAGAGAGGGTTTGCCCTCATAAGGCTCGTCCTTAAAGAGTTTGTTCCCACATAAGCGAATAAGCATAACTAAGAGATATATTCATATTATCTCTCTAATCCCTAAAATCGTGGAATATATATCTAATAACCTAGCTTGTAGGATTGCGAGACTACTAATAAGTATATAAACCAATCTTGGTGACAAGGAACAGGTTAATGACTCTAAACACTAAAACTCTTTACATTGAATCTCTCCATAACTGATTAATTAACTTAGGCATCAAAACGGTTGCCGACAAGGGATCCTTGTAGTCTTTATCTGTCTTGTAGATTAGCTTTAAAGCAGATCCTTAGGATCCCAGAGTGCTCAGAGACATCATTAGTACAGTGAGCATGAACACGATTTTAGAGTCAGTCATTGTTTTTCGCGCTAAATAATGGCTGGTCAAGCAGGCAACCAAGAGAGAATTGATTTGAATTGGAGACTTAATCTATTTCTGGATCTGCCAGGGATGGGTAATCAAGCCTCTCAAGGGACAATGCCAATTGTCCAAGGGCAAAATCTTCTAGCAACGGAACCCCACCGAACCCGCATGTTGGAGCCCCTCCATTGAACCCAATGGTTGTAGGCTTCTCCCAAAATAATCAAGGGGTGAATGGAGGAAATCAAACGCAAGGGCCAGCAGGCTTTAATCAGGGCCAAAATCCAGACTTCAATGATCCTGTGGTGATGCAGAGGATGTACAACCAGTATAGGGATCTCCAAAGAGAGATGGTTGACCTATGCCAACATGTCCATCACCTCTCATAGGCACAATTTAGGAGCGTCAATCCCTAGGAAGAGGGTGGAAGAGCTCAGTGGCTCGAAGTACATAGAGGTGTTGCATCGACCTCTCATATTAGGGGTGATCTAGAGGATGAGGCTCACAACTTTGTGGAAACCCCTCCCTTAGCCATAGAGGTCGTGAAAGAGGTTTAAGAAGGCATTGGAGAACCTGGGAATAACACAGAAAGGCATGGATCTGACCTTCCTAAGGAACTCCCATTGGCAGATGCCATCTTGAGGCATCCATACCTAGAAGGGTTTGAAAAACTACATAGACTATACAATTACTGTGGGAAGACATGCCCTAGGGCACATGTGAACAAGTTTAGGACAGAGATACATTCCCAAACATATCAAGATCATGTGTTGTGCAGGCTTTTCCCTACCACATTGTCAGGACCAGCTAAAGAATGGTATTACAAGCTCACACCGAAGTCAATATCCTCATTCAAGCAATTGGAAAATCAATTCCAAATAAGGTTCATAGCTCTAAGGACTAAACTAATGAAGTCTGTAGACATCTTCTCTAGGCAGAGGGAAAGAGAAAGCTTGGGGTCTTACATTGGGAGATTCAACCAAGCTGTGGGTGAAATAGGAGAATTACAATTTGACACCGCTCAACAAGCCCTCATTAGAGGGACTACAAATCAGAGCTTACAAAATAAGCTCTTGGATAAATAGCCATAAACTTGGACTCTGCTCATGGTCATCACAGAGGGGAAAATCAACCTAGAAGATGGGCTAGCCAATCTCATATCAAAAGGGTAGTTGTAAGCCCCCTCTAGCTTTAATAGAAGGGATGAGAAAAAAAAAAAGAAGAGGGGAGCAGTGGCAATAGCTCAAGGAGCAACATAGACAGATCTAGTAGACGATTCGAGAGTAGGAGCTCTGATAGAAATAGTTTCACTCCCTTATCTTCCACTAAAAGAGAGGTACTGATGTAGATAAAAAAGAGTGGGAAGGATGTGAAATGGCCCCTAAGGATGAGTGGCTCCTCTCGATCTAGGAGGGATCCCAACAAATATTGTGAATTGCACCAAGATAAGGGATATGACACTGGAGATTGCATGTACCTCAAGGAGGAGATAGAAAAGTTAATTCAAAATGGAATACCTAGAATCATAAGACAAGTGAAGTGAGGTAATGATCTCAGGAGTGAGCCAACTAGAGAAGAAAGGCAGGATAACAGAGGCAAGAAGGACAACCCTTCTAAGCTGAAAGAAAAGCATGTAGTAGGAGATATATATATATATATATATCATAATTGGGGTGGGGGGGAGCTCAAGAGGCTACAGATCGACTTAGAGAAAACAAGTTATCAAAGAAGTTTGCTCCATTATCCAGAAAGGTGAACCATTTGCTCAACTCTCAACCCACCCATCTAGCCGGTGCACCATCACATTCTCACAGGAGGATGGACATCACGTAGTACACCCCCACAATGATGCCATAGTTATTCAAGGGTGTGTTAATAATTACAGAGTCAAAAGGATTATGGTTGATGATGGAAGTTCTGTAAACATTATAACTATAGATTGCTTCCAGAAAATGAAACTTAATTTGAAGGATATGAGACCTGTAACAACACCTTTGGTAGGGATTGGTAAAGATTAGGTTTGGCTTGAGGGGTTGGTACGTCTGGAGGTCGAGTTAGATGATGAAGATCTAACCAAAAGGGTAACAATAGAGTTCACGGTAGCTAATATAAGTTTCCCCTATAACATTCTATTAGGCTGACCTTACTTGTACACTACACGAGGGGGGAAATTGTGAAGGTGATAGTGTTGGAAGAGAAATACAGGTGGGAGGACAATTGGACCCACCAGTTAAATAGAGCATCATAGAGACACTGAAGATCAATCCCAGAGCCTTGCCTGGTCGATAAACAAACTGACAGGGGTCGATCTTATGGTGATAGTGCACAAATTGAACATTGACAGCTCAGTCAAGCCCGTAGCCTAGAGAAAGAGAAAGTAATCCTCAGAAAAGCAGGCAGCTATAGCTAAGGAGGTGCAGAAGTTGTTAACAACGAGAGTGATTAGGGAAGTACATTATCCTGAGTGACTGGAAAATGTGGTCATGGTGAAAAAGCCCAACGGCTCCTACCGTATGTGTGTTGATTTTACAAACCTCAACAAGGTCAGTCCTAAGGATCCATACCCACTTTTAAGCATTGACTAGTTAGTTGACTCAATAACAGGGCATGAACTTTACACCTTTTTAGATGTAAGGTGAGGATACCATCAGATCCATATGTGTGCTAAGGATGAGGAGAAGACCTCGTTCGTGACAGACCAGAGGACCTATTGCTACAGAATGATTCCCATAAAAACACAAGGGTGACATATCAAAGAATGGTAAATGCAATGTTCAGAGATCACATAGGAAGAACAGTCAAGGTCTATGTATATGACATGATCGTCTTGAGCAAGAAGGCCAAAGACCATTCAGACGACCTCCAAGTGGTGTTAAATGTCTTACAGTCGTATAATTTGAAGTTAAACCCTGAGAAGTGTGTATTTAGCGTCCCAATAGGGAAATTCTTGGGATACATGGTCTCTTAGAGGGGGATAGAAGCAAACCATGAACAAATCAAGGCCATTATAGAGATGCAGCCTCTAAAGAACATCATAGAAGTGCAGAGATTAAATGGTAGGATCACTGCCTTAGGGAAATTTGTATCCTGCTTAGTTTAATGGTGCCAACCTTTCTTTGAAACTTGAAGGGTTTAAAGGAATTCAAATGGACAGAGGAGTGCCAACAGTCTTTTAAAGAGTTGAAGAAGTTTTTGACCTCACCCCACTGTTAAGTCGACCCCTATCAGGGGAAGACCTCTTTGTCTATCTCTCTACTATAAAGGAAACGATTGCAGTAGTTCTGGTTAGAGAAGAGGCAGGAGATCAGTTCCCAATATATTATGTGAGTAGGGTCCTCTAGGATGTAGAGACGAGGTATCCCAAGTTGGAGAAACATGCACTGACTTTCTATATGGTGACACATAAGTTGAGATACTATTTTGAGGCTCACACAATCATAGTGAGGACCGACCTACCTCTAAAAAAGATATTACAAAAACCTGAAACCTCAGGTCGAGTGTAAGAATGGGAAATCAAGATAGGGGCTTTGGGAGTATAATTTGAACCTAGAAAGGCCATGAAGGCACAGGTCTTAGCTGATTTTATGGCCGAGCCAACCCCTGCTGATGATACATAACTCATTCCTAAGGAGACATGGCAGATGTGGGTCGATGGAGCTGAATGCGATGGAGGAGTCGATGTTGGCATTGTAACAAAAGGCCCCCAAAACATAGTGATACAGTATGCATTAAGGTTGTAATTCAATAGCTCCAACAACAAAGTAGAGTATGAAGCGTTGTTGAATGGGATAAAGTTGGTTAAGAAGTTGGGGGTCGAGAACTTAACAATATACAATGACTGCCAACTAGCAGTGAATCAAATACAGGGAAATATCAAAGTCCAAAATGAAGACATATCCCCTTATGTAGATGCAGCCAAACAACTGATGTAGGAAGGCTGAAAGGTAGTCCAAGTTCTGAGGTCTGAGACAGTTGAGTCAGACAGACTTGCCAAGGCAGCAGCCTAGGGTAATGTTGAAGACTTAAAGAACGTACCATTTGTCATGCAAAAACTGCCAACCACTCAGAGCGAGCAGGTATGCCATATAAAACAGAAGGGGAGCTGGATAGAGCCCCTAGTAAACTAGTTATATGAGGGAATACTTCCTCAAGATAAGAAGGAGGCTGAGAGAGTGTTCATAAGATCCAAGGAGTACAACTAGTACCTATGCGACCTGTATCGTCAGTCTCGCACTCACCCATGGATGAGGTGTATTACTACTGACCTAGGAGAGAATGTGTTAAGGGAGATTCATGAAGGTATTTGTGGAGCTCACGGGGCTAGCATGACCTTAACTATGAGGGTATTGCTGCATGGATATTACTGGCCCACCATCAAAGTTGATGCATAAGACTTGGTGAAAAGATGCCCCAAATGCCAAGAACACAAAAATGTGCAGAGGGCGTCAGCCTCATCCCTTTTGCTAATAGGGGTAACCTAGTTCTTCTACCATTGGGGCATCGACATATTGAGGCCCCTCCCGACCTCAATAAGGCAGTGTAAATTTTTAATAGTGGTGATGGAACACTTTTCAAAATGGCCTGAGGCCGAGCCGATATCTATTATCACTCATAATAAAGTTATTGACTTTGTTGATAAATTCATTGTAAGTAGGTTCGGGATACCCAGAGTCATTATCATATACAATGGAAAGAAATTCAACTCAAAACAATTCAAATCTTACTATTAAGGCCTAAAGATCTACGTTTCTTATCAGTAGCTTACCCACAAATAAATGGGTAGACAGAGCTCACTAATAGAACCTTGTTGCAAGGTTTTAAGAAGAGGCTCGATGATAAAAAGGGAAATTGGGTAGACGAGCTTAATAATGTCCTATGGAACTATAGAACCACATCTCGTACTGCGATAGGGGAAACACCCTTCTCCCTAGTGTATGAAAGCGAAGCGGTGGTACCTGCAGAGATTGGGCAACCATCCTTTAGAGTGGAGTTCCATGATATGGTGGATCAAACATTAGAAAGAATGGCAGACCTCGACCTGATCGAAGAGCTGAGAGACTTGACCTATGTAAGAATGGCTGCTTACATGTAAAAAATAGTGAGGTACCATGACAAGAAAGTTAAGTATAAAGTGTTCAAAGTCGTGAACCTCGTCTTGAGGAAGGTTGAGCTATAAAGAGACAATGCAGGAGTGGGCAAGTTACAACCAAACTGGGAAGGTCCCTATAAAATCAACAAGATGCTAAGGCTTGGAGCATATCAACTAGAAGACTAAAAAGGGAAGATCCTACCTCACACTTGGAATGTTAACAATTTAAAGAAATATTTTATTTAGATAGATGTTTGTTGTTTATGCAACTTTTTCTCAATTTATTGTACTTAGTTTAAGTCCAAATAGATGATGAGGATGCTAAGAAGGTGCCGACATAATTAGGATGTCTGAGTGTGTCTATTGATTCTGGCACCATAAATAAAACTAAGTTTTTCTCGGAAATGCCAGTTCAAAGCTAATTTTTCAACTTTGGGGGAACGATCCTAAGACCGTCTCAATGCTTTTTATCCCATTGAATTTGTTTTTGCATTCTCATTCGCTTCTCTTGGAGGGCCACCAAGAAATAGCTGATCAGAAATCATTACTGATTAATGGAGGAGCAACGCGTGCAATTTGGACATAGAATTACTTGCACACCTCAAAAAGAAGCTAAAACTAGTGTCAACCATCTAGAAAAATTATTCTCATGAAATTATTTATTTTGCACCGCTGTTATCCAAAACATTAAAGTGTCGCTAGTGCAAATTTATTAGCAAGTATTAAGAAAATATGGTGAATGGACAGATATGACATTGTGACCATTAAAAATCCCATGATAATCATAAAATAGCACACTCTCAATCAAGACAAAACTAGAATACAAACGGAAGAAAGAGGCAATACAGGCTACCTACCTTGGAAATAGCATGTCCAAATGTTTTGTAGGCTCTGTCCCATATGAACCAGAGCTTCCACATAGTCAGGGTCCTTTTGAAGTGCCAGCCAGTAACCGAAAGATGAATCGACTGTGAATAAAGTTGGTTATAGAAAGAAGAGAAGGGAAAAAAGTAAAAGAAGGCAAGAGTAAGATACTGTAACAAAGGAGTTGCTCTTTCTATTTGCCCAGTGTCAATGACAAAAACGTCAGAAAACTTATAAATCCTTTCCAAGAACACAATAATGCATTTAGTTTCTACTGTAATAACTTACAGCGAGTAGTTGCTGAGGGCCTAAATAATCCATGGAAACTTGAATTCCTTTTCTTACAACTTTTTTAGTCATTTTTTCGGAGTTTAAGTTGTTTATGTTCTCAAAAGTAAAGAAAAAAAAATATAAAAGCTTCTATTCAATTATGATTTTCACGTAATCTTTTTACTTCAATTTTTATAATCTATTATCAGTTCATTCTTAAGTTATTGTACTTTGTTTTTGAAGAAATGGATTAAAAAGGGCATTTTGCTTAAGCTTTTCAAATTTTAGCAATTCCTTAATGTTTTTCTTTGTGTTTAGAATGACTTGCCGGTGAACATTACCAAGCATGTTCTTGAGCCATTCTGCTGCACATAAGCAATGGCTGTTCAAGAAGTACAAGGAAGAATAAAACAGGTAATAAATAGTACGAGTTTGATAAGTTTAGTATTTTGTTCTAATTTGGTTACTCTGCATTGACACCAGGAGTTCAATGAGTTATAGCTTTTCTTTGAGTTTAAATTTGTTACAAGGAGTTCAATGATAGAAGTTAATTAGCTTTAAAACTTTTAAATTGCTTGCTTTTCTAGAAGACACTTGCCATTTTATTTTAAAATGGAAGCTGTTTTTGGGTGGCAAAATATATCAAAAACTAAGGTTTCAGACTCATAAGACTCTCTAGAACTCTGAATTATGGCTCTGATACCACATCAGTTGAATTGTATGTCTCTCATTATGAGAGTTACTATCATTATATAGTAAATGGAGATGTAATACTTAATTTTGAGAAATTCTACTTGCATTATTTTTGTGTGGAACTGGTATTGTTGGAGCTGATAATATTGGTTTAATTTATAGAATTGTTTTTCAGGAATTGTTGTAGTTTTATGTGCAAGTTTTTGCAGGCCACTTTATGTTTGACACTTCATTGATCAAGCCACATTAAAGAGCCTACTGTCAAGCATTTTCTTCTTCAAGGATATGCCAAAGCAAGATGTGGACATCAAATAATGTATATTTTTTTCTTATATAGGAGAAAGACTTTACTTTTCTAATTAATTAAAATAGGATTATTTTTCTTTTTTTTATTATTTTATTATAATTTATTATCTATTTTGTTTTCAGCTGGCGCAAAACATAATTATAAGAGCTTTTTAATGGTCCAGGTCTAAAAAGTTTCGTTGGATCTGAATTCAGCTGAGCAATTTTGTCTGATTTTTGGACTAAGTAGCTCCCTGATTACAATATTTATATATAAAAAATGCACGACGATATTCATGTAAATGGTTGTGGTTAGGCGGCTGGGAACAACAGCTTTTAATGCAGGAAGTAGGTGATCCATTCTTGTTGCTTAAAACATTTTTCATTTTTCTCTTCCTGTTTTTTAGGAGCTTCTATTTCCTATTTTAAAGCTTCCTTGTTTTGTTTTGTTTTTATTTTCTTTTTTCCTTTTTATTTTTATTATTTTTTTTGTTTTTATTTTTTTTTTCATTTAAACTTTATTTTTTATATTTTTTTCTTTTTACTTTTTAGATAAATTACACATTATATATATATATATATTAAAAATAAAAAGAATATACATTATATACATCTAAAATATATATTAAATTTTTTAAAAATTAATTTTTTATTAAATAATTATTTTAAATATATATTAGAAATATACATTAGATATTTTTTAAAATGTACATCATATACGTTTTTATATCTAAAATTACACGTTACATATATACACCAAAATTATATATCAAGAATATATATATATATATATATATATATATATATATATATATATATATATATATATATATATATGTTTAAAATTATTTATTAATTTTTTCAAAAAAATATTATTTTTATTAGATAATTATTCAAAATATATATTAGAATTTTACATCGGATCTTTTTTAAAATATACATTAGATACATTTTATAGCTAAATATATACATGATCAAAATTATACATTGCAAATAATAGAAATATAAATTATATATAATTGAATTATATATTATAAATCAGTAGATATATAAAAAAATATATTCACATACTAATCTATGAAAATACAATATTCAGACATTTTAAGAATATAATCTAAAATTCTAATTCTATATTTTTTTACTTTCGCATCATTAAAATGAACACTTAATAAATTATTTGTATATGTGGTATTTTATGCATTTTGAGTGCTTCTTCTAATAGATAATTTTCTTCAACAAGTTTTTACAACCTTATAAAACAAATTATCATAATTTAATATAAATTCAATTTAAATCTAAGAAATTCAAAATATATAAAATAAATCAAACTTTTATTTTTTTTTCTTCATTTTCATGAAAAAAAAATGGAGAAAAATATATTAATTTAATCTATGATAAAACTCTTTACTTGTGAGAGAAGAAAGAGCTGAAAATATATTTTGAAAGAAGAAGAGAAAGAGCTAAAGAAGAAATAACGTTGAGAAGAGAAACAACAGAAAAAATTGTAATGTTGAAAAGAGAAAATGTTTAAATTTAATTCTGATCTCTAAACTTTTTAGTAATTTTCTTATGTGGTGACCATTCACTCTTCTGCTTTTCTCTACGATTTTTTCTTCAAGAAAACTCGGAAGCGGAAGTATAATGACTTTTCTACTTAGTTAACCCTTTACTGTGGCACCGATTCTGCAACCGTGATCACGAGAAGAAGAAGAGTGAAATTAATTCCAATTCTGATCACAAATTTCCTTTAACTCCTTCAACTGAACTTACTCTGTTTGATGAATCTTGGAATAATCCCAACTCTGTTTTTCAAGCCGTAATTTGCTTTTGATCATCTCTCTCAATCTAATTCCTTCCAATTATAAAATACTCACACCTCTGTCTCCGAACCCTAATTGGAGGAATTGAAGATCATCATAATTTTGATTGAGGCAGTAAAACTACAAAATCCTTTTGGTTACAAAGTGAATCATGACACTAATACTGAAATACAGGTGTTTGGTTCTTGCAATATGGTTTATTAATTATAGGGCTAGGCAATATTATCCGTTTTATACTGTGGAATCCATCTACCAGACAATGTAAAAGTTTTAGTTATGATGAAGATAGTGGTAACTATAAACTAGTATTTGTTAGTGATGATCCATTAAAACCAACTGTTGCAGTTTATAACCTTAAGACCAATCATTGGAAGGGAAAAAAAATTTTCAATTCTAAACTTAAAGATTCAACCAGGGATCACCTTGCCAAATGGGATTCCACATTGGTTGGCGCAAAACAAGCTTGAATATAATTATATTGAATATAATTACGAGCCAATTTGGGAACTGCACTTCCCTAATAAAACCAGTTGTAAGTAGTTTATCAACTTCCTCATCAATAATAGCTTGTCGTTCAGCCCCAAAACACATTTTCTTCTATTTGATCGGTCTGAATATAGGATCTGTATAGAACTTATGTGTGATCGCCTCTGGGCTTATTCCTGACATTACGATGGAGACCATGCGAAGGTTTTAACATTATCAGCCAGGAATTCTTGCTCCGACCTCTTTTCTTCTGAGTTCAAGGTGGAATTGATCTGCAGGGTTCGACCATTATCAGCAACTTCAAAGGGCTCGAGCCTTTGAGCAGATTTGCCTTTGAATTATGCTTGAACTTCTTGAGGAGTTGTTTCCACTAGATTCACCTCGTCTAGCTCCAGTGATATGGCCTTCCTCTTCTTTTCGATCGTCAATGTCATCTTGGGGGCTACATCTCCATAGATGTGCAAATCTAAGCCATTAGGAAGGAGAACTGTCAATCTGCATCTTTTGATGCTAGTAGAAGTATCTAGATCCCATAGCAACGGTCTTCCTATCAGCACGTTATACGCCACGGGCAACTTCGTTACCATAAAGATCACCATCATTGCTACTGCATTTGGAGCTCGGCCGATTGTTACTGGTAGCTCGATGGTGCCCACTGCTGGGATGATGGCTTTATTAAGAGTTCGCACTTGCACTTCTAAGGGTTGAATATGTGAGTTGTCAATCCCCATCAGCATAAATACCTCCCATTTAAGGAGGTTCACCAAGCTCCCCATGTCAACAAAGATCCTCCGGACCCTGAAATTTGCCACTACCATTGAGATCACTATAGTTTCGGCCTTTTTGGTAGCTCTGTTGGCTGAACCAGATGCGGGCTGCTTCGAGCCATTGAAATAAACAAATTATGATGGCTCATGAGCTCGGGCCATTCCCTTATCCTTCCTTCGACTAAGAGAAACTTCTTCTGGTCCTCTTGTGAGGCATAGAATATATCCATCCATCCTATCTTCAATTGGTACTGCCTGCGGCGGGTTCGCTGTCCCTGCTTGATCAGCCCTCTTAATGTAGTTCTTGAGATATCTCATTGTATGAGCCTTTTAATCTCCTCCAGGAGCGATCAACAGTTGTCGGTGGTATGCCTATGAGTGTTGTGAAATTTACACCATAGGGATCTATCTCGTTTGGCTAGATCCTTCATGATGGGCCTAGGCCTCTTCCAAATATCCTTGTCTTGAAAAGCTACAAAAACCACCTCTGGTTTGGTGTTCAGTGGTGTAAGTTTGGAGGGATAGAACCTCTCCCTCCTAGGTGGTTCAATCTGCCTCACTTGGGGATTTTGACTGTTAAGGGTTCCTCCACCCTTTGTTGTTATCTCCTCCTTCTTAGCTCTCTTTTGGGATGAGTTTTCCTCTTCTGGCTTCCTTCTCTTGAAAACCCTGCTCTCCCTAAAAGTATCATCTTGTTTAATTTACTATTTTACAATTGCCATGGCTTCATTTAAGGTCCTGGGCGAACTCCGAACCAAAGCTTAGAAGTAGTCCTGATAACTAGTACACTTTTGCAAGGCTTTGATTGCTCGAGGTTTGTCAATATCCATCACCTTTAGTGTTTCTCTATTGAAACGAGCAATGAAGTCTCTAAGTGATTCATCCGAACCCTTCTCCACCTGCTCCAAGGCTCGGGTTGGTGTTGATATGGGGATGCTAGATGAAAATCTCTTGATGAAAAAGTTTACAAGACTCCAAAACAAATCTATGCTGCTCTCTGGCAGGCTATCGTACCATTTCACTGCAACCCCTCCTAGGGTACCTTTAAAAGCCCGGCAGAGTGCTTCGTCTCTAATGGTTTGCAACTCCACTAAGTGTTTGTACTCTAAGACGTGCGCTTTAGGATCTTGACTGCCATCATACTTGTCCATTCTTGGCTGCTTGAATTTTTCAGGCATTTGGAATTCCTCTATGGTCCTACAAAATGGAGATCTGAGGTGAAGAGAAAAGCTTCTCCTTCAGTCTGGCTTAGGGCCTGCCATTTCCTCTATATATCTCCTAACCTCTTCTCTCAGTGTTACTTTAGACCCATGGTGGCTTGAGACTTCTTGATCCTCTCTTCTAGGGTTTCCATGCCTACTTGCATGTTCATGTCTCTGTTCTGAACCCATGTGGGATTGACTCCTGCGTTCCTCTTCTCTTCTGCTGGTAATGAATCTGTCTCCTGCTGCCTCTCTCTCATCTGCTTGCCGCCTTTCACTTCCTTCTCCCACTCTTTCTTCTCTGACTGGCACTTCTAGCATTGATCTGATTTTATCCCTTTCTCTTTCAGGCATATTTGGTAGAGCTCCTGTTACGTCAACTGGGGCATTAACATTCAATCCTCTATTCATCACAGGAGAGTTGTCATCAACCCTGGCTGGTGGGTTAGGTCTTTGACTTATTTGAAGTGATGGAAGTAAGGGAACAAGGTTTGTGATCAAATTTTGAAATGTAGCTACCAAATTTGGAGTTGCATGAAGCTGTGTGGGCTGGGAAGCTGGTGTGGAAGGACTTGGCATTTGGGGTTGTCCCATAAAACTTTGGAGGATTTGCAAAGAAGCAGCTAGATTAGTCAAGGCTGCTGCTGGAGTTTGGTGTGCTTTTGCTGTTGGATTTGTTTTAGTGGGAGGAGGACTATCCTCCACTATGTGGGCTTCATCATGGGTTGGCTCCATTATGAGAGCTTTAACTGTAATGCAAGCTTTGAAACGTTCTTGTCAGGAAACTTCTATGTCGTTCCCACAAATGGCGTCAAATGATGCGTGCGGCTGTGTCACATTATTGGAGATTGATCACTTTAGTTGAATTAGAACTGTCTGCACAGAGAGAACACTGGTCAGAGGCGGCCAGACGTTGTATCCGACGGTAACCCTCTGACCCTCAAGTCAAAACTGGATTAAGATAGAAAAACTCTCAATAATGGATCTTAGTTTAGAGTTTGCCTAATGTGTGAACATTACCTCTTATGGGATGTTGGACGTTATATTTACAGGGTGAACACTCTATTAATGGGACATGTGCCTGCTCCAGGTACATTGCAGGGCACCTCACCATGGGGCTTGTGACACCTGCCTTTAGTGACCCCGAACCTCCGAAGGCTAATAAGACAAATTCTATTGGATACTTGGGGTTCGGATAGAATCAAGATGCTCTAAGGTTCAGACAGATCCTGAATAGATAGTTGAGACCGACCCAGGCCAATGTTAAGCCGTATCAATATATAATCTGTAACTAACTAACTAATATGAAACTAGAGAAAAAGAAACAGAAGACTCCAGAGATCTGCCCATGTGTCGCATGAAGAGTGGATGACTTAAACTTCCCGCCATGCTTCAAACCTCAAAACGCCCTGTATCAATTATTCTGTCTCAGCAATGACACTGCGCTTCAATTCAAGACATTGTGTTTCATCAAATGACTTGTCATTTCATCCATAATTTAATTAACAAATCCAATATCCCCCTCAAATTGACCTTGATGAAAATTAGAAATGTGTAGTTTGAACAATAAAGAGTGGAAAGCAGAGGCAACAAGTGATTTTGTAAAAACATTTGCAAGTTGACAAGAAAAGGAAACATGTTGTGTAGCAATCAAACTTGGTCTTATTTGATCACGAACAACATGACGATCAATCTTAATATACTTCGTTTGTTCGTGAAACACAGGATTTGTAACTATGTACAAGGTTGCCTGATTATCACAAAACAGAGGAATAGAAAGATGCAAAGGAAGTTTAAAATTAAAAAGCAAAAAACTGATCCATTGCACTTCACATACAGTTGTTGTCATATTACGATACTCTGCTTCAGCTGAAGATTGTGAAACAGTAGTCTGTTTCTTAGTATTAAAATAATGATCTAACAACTGTTGAGCTCAATTTTCATGTTGGATTTAGTTATCTTAGTATTAAAATAATGATCTAAAAACTAAATATAATTCATGTCATTTTGCCAAGACTGATATTTTAATTTTGATAAATATTCATGTTGTCTTTCCAGATGGAGCACGATTTTTTTTTTTTTTTGCCAGTAGGGCACGATATGTTCAATGTTTTTAAAAGTTCTCTCTTTTTACCGTTTTCAGCTTTAGCCAGTGACAATTTTTGTTTTTTTTTGCCATAAAGCCAGTGACGAATTTGATGATGCAAGATTTATTTAATTGATATAAAATAACATGTTTTGCGTAGGCATTGATGCAACTCATCTAATAAATCAGAGTTTTGGTCTAGCCTGGCTGCTGACTTTTTTGGGCGCAATGACAAAGTTGCCCCTTTTTACCTATGTCCTATAGTAGGCATTAAAAGGGCAGTATTGGAATTCCAACACACTAGTTATGGAATGAGCCTTTGAAGAAGGCTTTGCATTTATGTCAAACTTCAAACCACTTGAATTTTTTCCCCAAATCCCTTAATCCAAACCTGAAGATCCTTTTCCAATCTTCAGCTATAAATAGTCAACCAAGAAATCACATCTTTAATAAGAAACCAAAATTTACACAAAGCTTTTCCATTCTTTTCTCTAAATTCATCCGATCTTTATCATGGCAGGTGAGATTATCAGGGAGGTGACAACAGGATCCTCTTCTCTTTCACTCAATGGTCGAGTAGCCATAGTGACTGGGGGTTCCGTGGCATTGGCCGCTCCATTTGCACCCACCTTCACTCCCTTGGAGCAAGAGTTGTGATCAATTATGACTCAAGCTCAACCCAAGCCGAGCTTCTTGTATCTGAGCTGAACGCCTCAGCTTTAGCTTCTCATCCCCAAGCAGTTGCAATCAAAGCTGACGTTTCAGACCCAGATCAAGTCAAGCAACTCTTTGACAGAGCTGAGCAAGAATTCGGCTCAAAAATCTATATCCTTGTAACCTGTGCTGGAGTTCTAGATTCAAAGTACCCCACTTTGGCTAATACAACAGTAGAGGACTGGGATATGACTTTCAATGTCAACACCAAAGGAGCATTTCTATACTGTCGTGAAGCAACTAATAGGTTGGCTCCTGGAGGTGGTGGAAGAACCATCACAATATCATCATCTGTAGTTGGATCAAATTTTCTAGGATATGCGACTTACACTGCATCCAAAGCCGCAGTGGAGGCAATGACAAAGATACTAGCCAAGGAACTAAAGGGTACAGGAATAACTGCTAATACTGTTGCTCCAGGTCCTGTGGCTACAGATCTGTTTCTTGCATGTAAAACTGAGGAAAGAATCAAGGAAATTGCTTATGCTAGCCTTTTCGAACGACTAGGTAAACCTGAGGATATGAGTCAAGTTGTGGGATTCTTGGCTGGTGATGCAGGGGAGTGGATCAATGGCCAAGTCATTAGGGTTAATGGTGGATTCGTTATCTAAATTGGTGTTGCATTTTATTTTTCCTTTTCCTTTCATGTGTTCTTAGAGTTCTTTACCCCTGACATTGTTTGTATCCCACACCCTTATTGATGAGTAAATGTGGGAAAAACATATATATTAAAATTTTCTTGAAATTACTTATATTCAGTTCAATTTTACAAATTAAAATGAGTAGGAAAGTTGATTTATTGTTTTGTTTGGACTAAAATGCTACAAACTCCACTGCTCCTCCACCATTACAAGATTGAGTAGCCTTATTGGTGCACATCTGGTAGTCCAAAGTGATATACAAGAGCCATTTTCTTAGTAAATTTTATATTATTTATTAAATTAACTCTAGTGGGTGAAAATGTCAAAATTTTGAATTATCAATTTTAATTCTAAAAAGTTAATGTGAAAAAATATTTGTTTTAAAATAAAAAAATCATAAAATACTATTTTAAAAAATTATATATATATATATATAAAATTTTATTTTTACTGATCCCGTTTACTGATCTCATTTTCACTGACCCCAAAATTATAATTACTGACCCCTTCCTAATCCAAAAAAATTTAAATTAATTAATTACTGACCCCAAAATGGATCAGTAATTTACTGATCCATTTTTGGGGTCAGTAATGGATCAGTATAATTGGAGGTAAATAATTAATTGAAATTCCGCCAGATTTTACTGACCAATTACTGACTCCAAAATTGGATCAGTGAATTACTGACCTATTTTTGGGATCATTAATTAATTAATTTAATTTTTTCATATAATTACTGACCCAAAAAATGGGTAAGTAATTTATTGATCCATTTTGGGATTAGTAATTGGGGTCAGTAATATATGGGCGGGCGGAAATGAATTTTTTTACGTAAACTCGCTCGTCAATAGAACGTTGGGATCAATAACAGGTTAGTAAAAAAATGTTATTGACCCCATTTTGGGGTCAGTAATAAAAAAAATGTTTGGGTCAGTAACGAATCAGTAAATTAAAAAAATAGTTACTAACCCATTTTTGGGTCAATAATACATGGGCGGGAATGAATTTTTTTACATAAACTTGAGCGTCCATAGAACATTACTGAC
>CAOJBK013438827.1:0-11591 GCA_948294925.1 Codiaeum variegatum
ATGCTCATATTCTTCTCTGCCTCTCGGGTTTGGGGGTGGGGGCGGGGGGGGGGGGGCGGGCCCCCCCCCCGTGTTGGTTGATAGAGTTATGTAGGTACTAGGTTATTAAGTCTGTCTCATGAAGTTGGTAATGATTTGAAATGACGAATCTAGGTCGATGCTTAGAGAAGTGTTTATGGATGGAGTTGCTATTGGATGGAATATCTATGGCATTGACCCAAATTTCTAGGGTTTCTTAAATTTTAGACTTCTAAGAATTGTGCAAGCTTAGGTTTTGTAAAGAAAAGAAAGTTGATTTGGCTATCCTCAAAGGGATAAGAGATAAAATGAATGAGCTTGAGATCAGGTAAAGATTTCTATCAATTCCCTATAGATGCTGCCAATTTGATGAGTCTGAACTCAACACTTTTCTGAGCTCTTGATTGAGCTTTGCTTAGGTGCTTTGAAATAGGCCTGCATAATGCTCAAACATGAGCTAGAGAGCTAGGTTTTGTGTTTGGCAAAGATCTTTCGACACTTAAGTCAGTATTCAAAGGAGCCAATGTTCTTGAACTCCTTGAGACGGTTGAGAATAGAAAGTTAAGATTTCGAAAAAGTTAGGTAACATACTTTGAAATATATGCTATCATCACTATTATAGTGTCGGATACATATGATCTTAAAGTGAACAGGTGTCACCACATTATTAAACCAAGTACATGTTATATAGAGGAGAGAACATTTTTGAAATGTATGCTATCATCACTATTATAGTGTTGGATACATATGATCTTAAAGTGAACAAGTGTCACCACATTATTAAACCAAGTACATGTTATATAGACGAGAGAACATGTCACGCCACATTATTAAACTCATGTGGAGTTGAAATTTTTTACAATCTAGTTTGAGTTATAACTAATTTCAACTTATGGATATGATGAGCATTGAGCATTGGTCATGATTTTAACCGAATTGAACTTTGAAATCTTTTTTAAAAATTTCATGATGAGATAATATATTAACTGAAATAATTGAAAATTGATTTTCTTAATTTTGATAAATCGAACTTAATTGTTTTTTAAAAAATTTAATTTGATAACCGAACCAAAATAAAATTTTAATGATAATATATAACATAAATTGTAGAAAATCAATTTGGTTCGGTTTCAAAATTTCCCATCGAAATGAAAACTGAATTTTTTAAAAACATTCAAACCGAACCAAATTATATTTCTCAAATTGACCCAACTGATTTTTTTTTTTTATTTAGATCAATTCTTTTTTTCGGTTCATTAAATTAAATGTCCACCCTTACTTATGCGTGGGGAATGGAGTGAATAACTCTTCTACCTTCCTCCCTTTTTATTTTAATTAAAAAAAACAATACCAAACAAAATTGATTTTTTTATTTTAATAAAGTCGAACAAGGTTGATATTAATTTTTTCTTCATTCTTCTCCCTTTTCACTTAAATTTTCCCTCTAGCCATAATGTGAGTATTAAAAAATTTAAAATTAAGTTATAACTTAAGTTATCAAATATCCTACAAGCTTGAATCTACTCTTTCATGTTAATTAACGTCGATTTGACTCTAGAAATAGAATTTTTACAGGAGTTTAAAAGTGTGGACATTTCACAATTGAGAAGGAGATGGACATGTAGATAGATTGAAAAGTCAATAAACTTAAAATTTTAATATTTTGAGTTGGACTTTGACATCAAACTCATTAATATGTTTCATTTTCAAGGTCCGTTGAAAAAATTAGTCGCAACGAAAACTTCATTTTTTTTTTATTAATGATATTTTTTTTAATGAGGAAGTTTGATCATGGATATACTTCTTCAAAATGTATTTACTATTAGGCTAAGTTTTTGTTTGTGGATGTTTAATTAAGTATATATGTGTATACATACAATTAATCAATAAAGAGTAGATATTAACACCTAACAAAATAACAACAAAAAATACAGTTGAAGATTGAATGCAGTACCCATCTCATCACCAAACATAATTGACTCGGAGTTCTCTTACATAGATCTGCCCTTGTAAATTACCTAACAATAGGAAAAAGAAGAGAGAAAATCAAAATAAGGAAAAAAAATGGAAGAAAATGATAATAACCAAAAAATGGAGAACAAGAAAATCTGTCTGATGAGAGCCTCTGTTGAAACTCATGATCCTTCTTCAAAGGTGTGTGTATATATAATAATAATTATAATACTCCGTCTAATTTTTCTTTAATTAAAGAAATTAAGTTAATTAATTGCAGGAAGTGGATGACTTAACACTAAGAAGATTTTTAAGAGCTCGTGATTTAGATGTTCAAAGAGCTTCTGCAATGTTTCTCAAATACTGGAAATGGAGACATGAATTTGTGCCAAATGGGTCGATTTCTTCTTCAGAAATTGAAAATGAAATAGCGCAAAATAAGATGTTTGTTCAAGGAGTTGATAAGAAAGGACGTCCCATTGCTATTGTTTTTGGTGGCAGACATTTTCAAAACAATTCTCTAGATGAATTCAAGCGTATGTTCTTACTTACCTTTACCTTTTCTTCGTATTTTTATCAAAAAAACTAAATTCAAAGGCAAAAAAAAAATTGAATTTTTTAAACAAAAATTTCAATTTAAAATCCCCCTCTTCATATTTTTAGTGACGAGCAACACCTTATTGGTGTAAATTTCTAAAAACTTAACTTAGAATTTTTTTTTTTTTTTTAAAATAAAAATTGATATCTTTTCACTTAAGAAATAAAAAATTAATCATATAATTATAATAACTAACTTCTCATTTGTTGCATATGAGATTGGCAAACTAAAAATATAACCTAAGTCCAAGTGCATGTGTTTATGTTGAATCAAGGTTAAAAATAATTTGTTAGGTCAGTCATGTTTCTGATGATCATCTAATTAAATTTTTACTTATTAGGTTTTATCAGTTGCATTACATCTGATGTTTTAATTTGGCTTTCCAAAATTAAAATTAATATTTTAAAAAGTTAATTAACTAATTCGTAAGATCAAAATATTTCTAAAGATCTACTTTATTATTTATTTATTTATTTATTTATTTGTTGTTAACGGATTATACTAAGTCTAACAGTCTTCTAAATTAGACTTATTTTTTATTTTAAAAATTAGATTTTAGTTTTAACTTTTATTACAGTCTCTTAAATCTATTTTTTTTATATTATCTCTTTTTAAATAGTTGTTAAAATCTTTTATAATATTCTACGGCCAACCAATTGGTTTACTTCCGGCTATTTGATATGTCCCTGCATGTAGTTTTGTAACGTCAACAAAATCCTAACCTACTAATCACACTTTGCTGATTTTTCTCCACCATATGATATCGTCAACGGTACATTTTTTTCCTCTTCTTTTTTCTTTTTTCCTCTTTTCGGCTGTAGATATTTCTTTTCAACGCGTGGGGGAAAAAATGCAATTGCTTCATTTTTTTATTTAAAATCTTTATATCTGATGATCCGGAAAGTCCAAGTTAGTTAGACTTGTCTTGTCTTAAGAGTAAGTTGTGGATATGAAAGCCCACTGTTAAGCTCTTAATTGAACATTAGGATACTGAAATGTCACTAATTTAGGGAAGATAAATAGATAATTTAATAAGGGATTCTACTTGGATTAAACTAATAAATTAGAATAATTCTTGCCTATTTCATTCAACTTTTCCTTTCGAATCTTTACTAATTTAAGTATCGGAGTGAGATTGTGGCAAAACGCCACAAATCTTAACACTTTCTTTGTTTTTTTTTGTTAGACTTGTTCCTGCTCTTTGTTTTAGCTTGAAGAGCTATTGTTATGATAGTGCTAATTCTGCACTTCTAAGCCTATAATTTACCCATTTTTCCAAACACATCTCACTAATAAAACTAAAAATAGTGAATAAAATATTTTCTGGTAAAAAATAAAATATATGATCTCATCATTTGGTATGATAATTCAAAAAATAAAACGAATGATGGATATTTAAGTTCTTATACTTTTATTATTTTTTTAGATTTAAATTTTATATTTTTATTTGCTGATATTGAGTCGTTCTACTTTTTTCAATAAAAAATTAGGTTGTTATACTTTTATTTCAATAAAATTTTCATTCTTTTAATATTCAAAACTATAATAAAATTATATCTTAAACCTATATGTTACTGCAATTAAAAGAAATAGATGTAAAAAAAAAATACAAATTTAAGTGTTAAATAGTTTGAATTTTTTTTTGTTAATTTACATAATTATACACTTAAAAAAAATTATATTCATTTATACTTATTATAGTAAAAATGTATATATTTTATTATAATTTCATTTGAAATTAAGATTTTATAATTTTATTGTAGTTTTTCAGTGTAAATTTTATTGAAATAAAAAAATAAAAATCTAATTTTTACTATAATAAAAGTATAAGAGTTTAATTTCAATCAATAAAAATATAATTATTAAATCTAAAAATGATAAAAGTTTTAGTGACTTTAAAAATAAAAATAACAATAATAATTAGTATGAAAGAAACACAACGTATCAGCATTGATGGTTATCTTTCTTTGCACATCTACTCATAGTTGTTAGTAGCTAAATTTAGATGATAAGGAAACGTGCTGAAAGATTTAATTGCCATCCATAATAAACAACCAACCCATTTGATAAGGACTAATGAATTGATATACGTAGAAACCAATTAATGAGCAGTACATGCGAGTGGGCAACCTATTGAAAGTAACCAGCTAATCCTGTGCCCCAGGAAGACTGTGAGCACACTTTCACCCACTGGGCATGTGAACAAAAAAAGTTGTATTAATTACTAGTTATTAAAATACTTACCTACTCTTAACCATGTTGAATTATGCTTTTATGTGTGCAGGTTTTGTAGTCTATAGCCTGGATAAAATTTGCACAAGGTAATTACTAGATCGGTGGTGGGCAATGACTACCGACTGGTTTTATTGTGCATCTAGTTTGAAATTGGTAGCTCTGATTAATTAAATGATACGGATGACAGTTCAGTTACCCCACCAAGTAGCAGTCCTTCACATTGTATGAATCTGGCTTATAACATAACACATGTTGAATTTGTTGCATTAATTAGGTTGCCGCCAGGACAAGAGAAATTTGTTGGCATTGGAGATGTTAAATCTTGGGGATATGCAAACAGTGATATCCGCGGATACCTTGCTGCTCTTACAATTTTGCAGGTATAATTTTGTCTCTATTCTATTACCCCTTCTTTTACCATAAAATAAAAATCTTAATGTTACCATCAATTGCAGGATTACTACCCAGAAAGACTAGGAAAGTTATTTCTCGTTCATGTTCCTTATATTTTTATGGCAGTCTGGAAAATCATTTACCCTTTCATAGACAGCAACACCAGAAAAAAGGCAAGTCTCATTGCAGATTTAGCTTCCACAAGAACCTGCAGTAAATTAATATACATGTTTAAATTGCACTTATTTCCTGAAGTTAGAACTTAATAATAAAAAACCAAGAAAAATAAATTTAAAATAAATTCCTGGTTTCTGAGAAATAATATTTCTACTGTTTAATTCATCTAAAAATAAATTCCTGTCAAATGATTGTTAACAAATAATGTTTTGTTGAAACCCTGGCAGATAGTATTTGTGGAGAACAAGAAGCTGAAATCCACTCTCCTAGAAGACATTGATGAGAGCCAAATCCCAGATGTATATGGAGGGAAAATGCCATTAGTTCCAATTCATGAGAGTTGATTAACAAGCCTGTCTATCCCACTAGAAGTGTAAAATAAACGGATAAACAAATTAATTCCCAGTCCTACTTTTGAATGTACGGCTCAATGAAACGAACATCTAATGTTCTAATCTCTAAGAACAGTATTGCAAAAGCTTAAATGTCCTGTGAAATAATATTTTAAGCACCAATTGAACATGAAATGACATGGCATACAGGTTAAATGTTAAAAAGTTGTGGGTGAAACCTGAGATCTTCTAGATCAACTTGGTATATATGGTTTCTTGCAATATGGTCTCCAACTCCACCAAAATTCTAGGAACGGTTCCAGGCTACTTTGTCTAGTTAAAGTGAGCATACAGGTCAGTGATGCTCAAATGAACCAGAAACACGGTCCTCAAAGTTTCCATCAACTGAAGAACACTTGTTCTAAAGTTCCAATATTCAACCAACGATTGATTGAACATCAAACGTCATACACATAGGCTCCAACTGCCAATAAACATTTGAAAACAAATAAAATCTGAGATTATATAAGTAGGGGAAAACAACAGTCATATGCATGCTCATGACGTGTCTGTAATCCGAACGGGTTCAAAGATAACGGACAGTAATTACAAGTTTGAAGCTATGTTAAGCAATTATGTGCTTAATCAGCACTAGGGTATAGTCAGGCGTTTATAATATGTGGATGTTTCCTGTAGAAAGCAATCTTACATGTGATACTGACATCTACATAACCAATTCATCCCATCACTAGTTTTGGAAAGCTCCCTAGCATCTTCTAATTTAGCAACATTAAATGATTCTTCATATTTTACTCGGTATGAAGGTGATTCATTCACATTAATCTCTGAAACCCTTCATAGTGCTTCTGTCTTCATTACAACAATATTCAGGCCAAGTTCTAACGCTAGCTTAACAGCCCGAAATTTCAAAATAAATTAATCACTTCAAGTAGTGTTGGGAATAGCATGTCTTCCACCAAAAAAGTTTTTAAGGATGAGCACATTGTGTTAATTGATACCGAAATCGACAAACCATAATAACTCAAAAAATAGATTCACATTGTTGGACTCTTTGCCCTTGTCTGTGTGGAAGGCATTTCGACTGCATCAGACAGCATTGTCAATTTTCCATGGCAATTGTGCATCTGTGGCCTCCATCCATACAATTTGGTCCAAGGCATCCCTTTGGTGAACTGTAAAAGTTACATTGCTATCAACACAAAAGGCAAGCTTCATGTCTACTTTAAGCAACAGAATAATGTTTAACCGCTGAAATTGTTCATAAATGAGAAGCGATTGACAGAAACAAACATCCTCTTTTGGCTAACAACATCCCTACACCACTTAGCAATCTGCTTATGGGAATCACACTCGGTGGACACATTGCTTAAAGTTAGTCCAGTCACCTCTGCTTACGGATTCTTTAAATAGTTCTATATCCAACTAGCATAGGAGAACATGTTTACCAAGTATTTAGGTTTGGGAACTGATTGATGACTACCAATAGTCTCCACAAGAACACAAGCCACCTTCAAACTTGTGAAAGCGTATCCGATCCCTTACAATTATCACTCTGCTTAAGAGCCTTGAAACCATTTTTATCCAACTATGACAGTCATAGCAGATTCGAAGGTTCTTTGAGACCCTGATTTCTGTTCCAGGGCTAGTTTTTAAGATCCCAAAGGCCAATGCCAACTTCTCACTGTGGTGATATAAATTTCCCTCCTTTTCCTCCTCAGATATATCCATCATAACCAATTCTGTTGTGGGCACAAACCCCTCCAACTTTGTCCTTTGGATTAACCCTTCCAGTATCCTGTATATTGCATCTGTTTCGGGATGAGATCTATCCCCCGCCTTAAATTGGTGAACCATGCCTGCCCACTCAAACCAACTCTTCCCCCGATTTTTGCGAACACCCTTCTTTCGCATCATTTCTCTCACTCCTTGTGCATTATCCCATCTACTCTGAGAGCAGTAGATATTTGACAGTAAGACATAATCCCCACTCTTAAGTCGTGAGACATAATCCCCACTCTTAAGCCGTGATATATTAGCAATGGCAACTTCACCTAGCTTTGGGTTTTTGTGTGTTCTACAAGCACTAAGAAGTGCCCTCCATATAATAACATCTGGTTCCATTGGCATTGCTTTAACCATGGCATAAGCTTCTTCCAGAAGCCCAGCTCGACTCAAGAGATCAACCATTGCTCCATAGTGCTCAATTTCAGGCTGAATGGAGTAACAGTTCTTCATTAAATCAAAGTACTTCCGACCCTCCTTGACCAAACCGCAGTGGCTACATGCGGTTAAAATTCCAACAAAAGTTATAGAATCAGGTAAAACATTTTCCCCCTCCATCCTTGAAAATACCTTAATTGCAACTAAAGCAAGTCCATGGACTGCTAGACCATTGATCATTGAATTCCAAACAGAAACATCATTGCGCTGGACACTATTAAAAACTTCCATTGCAGTTTGAATTCTACCACATTTAGAGTACATATCTATTAAAGCAGAGCTCAAAATAAAATTCAATTCAATTTTTTTCTGAACCATCAAGTCATGCACCCAATTAGCATAATCAAGAGCTCCAAGCCTTGCACAAGTAGTCATAAGAGATGCAAATGTAAACTTATCCGGCTCAAAATTTGAACTAACCATAGTTCGGAATAATCTCAGTGCCTCCTCAAATCGTGCATTTCTAACAAAACCTCCAATCATTGAATTCCATGTAATCACATCTGTGTCTGGCATTTTATCAAACACCTTCTTGGCGAATTCATAGTCACCAACCCTCATAAGATTTCCAATAATCAAATTGAGAGTCATCACATTACTAGTCCAAGAAAAAATTTGATTTGTAACTTGATATGCTAGACTGGGGCGGTCAGAATTCATATAAACAGAAATAAGAGAAGCAGTAAGAGCTGGATGAGTTCCGTTCCCTAATCTGATGATTCTGGCATGAGTTTCAATTGCACTTTTTATATTCAATGAATGCTTGCAGCTTTCAAGGTGATGGAAAAATATTTGATCATCTGGAAGAATTTTTAAGATCATCATAACCAAAAATTGCAGCTAAAGAATGCAAGAATCGAAATATAAACAACATAATATGGTGAGCAAGGGAGCACCTCTAGTTTCATGGTGAAAATGAGGAGAAGGTGAGGGTAAATTGTCAGGATTGGTCCATTTGTTGATGGCCATGGGAGTCTGAGCAACGAGTTGCCTTGCCCCGCGCCTCTGCATACTTTTCCGGCGGGAGGGAAAAAGAAGAAGAATGATTATAAAATTGAGTCTATTCATGCTACGCTTCCTTGTAATGGCTTATGGTCCATGGATCCACAATTGCTAGGCAGGATAAGATAAGGGTCCATTTTACAAATTGACGTCATGATTTGGACGCGGACAACCTTTTTTATTGTTAATTTTCTTTTCTCACACAGAAAGTCTAAATTTAAATCATAGTATAGATATTTGAAATAAAAGGAAGGTAAAAATAATTCAAGGAATAAAAATTTCATGATCAAAATATGCAATTTTCATTGGAAAAATATTATTAGTATTAAAGGCTTGTGTGTTTAACTGCTCTCGGTGCAAAATAAGTCCCCTACTTATCGTACGTCATTTATCAGATGGCAAAAAGAAAGTTCGTAAAGCCATAACTATTACAAAGAAGAGTGTTGATGATTATTTTTCTGATGATGAAGTGCTTATTGGAGAATATTCTAATCTTGTTGAAATTGCAGATATTTGTGATGATGAGTTAGGATTTTGTTCTTTTGATTTTTCTCCAACTAATTAGGAAGATGTAGTTGATAAGCCTACTTCTAATGGATCCAGTAGATGATGATCCTTCACTAACTAAAGATTTGATTGACTCTCTAAGGACTAAAAAGATTTGGGTAGATGTGTTTAACAATTGCACTAGAGACAGTAGAGACAATTTTCACTTTAAACCTATTATGGTTACTAATGGTATGAAGGTAGTTAAGTTCTGCCTAGAGAATGTTAAAACAAAGGAAGAACGAAGGCAATTTGTGCTCTTAAGATCTATTCTTGGATTAAACCATAGGGTTTATAAGATTCGCAACTTTGCTATGAATCGATTGGGGGATCTAAGGGAAAGGAAGTGTGATGACTGAGGACAATCTTTTTGTGTTCAAATTTAAATCTCTAAATTCAAGGAATGCTACAAATGCAGGATGTTCCTTTTACTTCTAATCTTCATCCACTCATTTTGAAATCTTGGCATCCTCGTATGAGATTGGAATAATTAACTGCTGTTAAATTTCAACTTGAATCCAATAGTAAGTATATGTGTTAACCCATTGTTTGTTAGCAGTGTATGCCCTAGAGCTTACACTCAACATGCAAATGTAAACGAAAACCTTAACTAACTTTAGTATATATGTTCTTTAAGTGAAAACATTCCTTATATCGAACATATATATGTCCCTTAAGTATTCTGTAGGGAATCTATTCTCAAAGAGTTTGAGAATATGAGTGACAGATTGCCCTTTTAACAAATACTTTAAAGGTTGTTCATGGTCATAGGATTATTGATAGGGACGCCATTAATCCGGAAGACTATCACCTCTGTTGTCATCCATGATGAGTATTAGATACTTATTAGTATAGAAGTAGTGAGTCTTACACTACAGACATGTGATGTCATGACAACACATGGACATTTATGAGATGAGTAAGTTGAACAGTGACATTAGATTATGGATACATGTGTTGTTACCTACCAGTCAATATTCGTACCATCTAGATCATAATTGTGCATATAATCCTTAGACTTAAGGTGACATGTTATTTGACATATTTGTTACCGCTTACATACAGATGCTAGTCATGTATTGGTATACGGCATGTGGTGGCCATAATCAGTGGCATGTTGGAATAAGTGTTTAACCAAGAGAGGATTCATTAACTTGGATAACCAAAGAAGGAATCCTATGACTTCTAGTTGTTATTGATATTCAAATCTCTTATCAAAGTGGATAAGGTTCACTAGCTGAGATCGGAAATCCATAATGAAGAGATTCGAGTGCACGGTAATTATAATCGAGAGGTCTATGCTTATGTCAATTATATGATCACCGAAATTCATTTCTAATTAGGAAGTCGCGATATGTTATGCTAGACGTCACTCACGACTTATGGGACTAAGTGTGGAATTAGGTTAGCACACTTGGTAGGAAGAAAAGAGTTTTATTTATCCCATTGCTAATTAGAACATGAACCTAATAAGTCACATACCAAATGGTGATTCCCATTAGCTTGTATGTATCATATTAATGATTAATTAAAGAGTTTAATTAATTGTTAATGATGATAGAATTAAATGTGTAATTAAATTTACAGGATGCTAGCATGTTTGGATGTTTGATTCACAATAGTGAAAATTTCAGTTAAGTCTTAGTTTGTATGAGATACAAATGGGTATGACTAATTGAAATGGTTTTGGACTAATGAACAAAATAACTAAGCTTAATATGAGATGTCAGCTTAATCCACATGAGATATGATTAATTAAGGTTTAAAGTTGATTCCTACTAATTATAGCCTTAATCTTATTGACTATTTGACTAATCATAGTCAATAAGTCAACAAGACATAATTCCTCTTTAATTTAAAGAAAAGGAAGTGAGAGGAAGTGTGGGCTATATAAGGTGAGTGTATCATCTTTTTTGCAAAACACATTCACTCTCAAGCAATTAGAAGATGATAGAGTAACTATTCATCATCTTCTCCAATGAGATAGAGAGAGAAGCTCTCTAAGAGTTAGAAAGAGAAAGCTTCAAATTGACACAAAATTGAGTGAGGAAGTTTGTTTTGAAGAGCATTTCTTCAAATAAAAACTTAACTTCAAT
>CAOJBK013439479.1:0-14627 GCA_948294925.1 Codiaeum variegatum
GGGAAGTACTAAACCCGAAGTTCCACCTGGAATAGGGACCTTCGGGTCACCCACTTTATAAACGTTATAAACCTTTGGATCATTCACTCCATGAACGTTACAAATACAGTAAATGTCAATACCATTGATAACTGACAAATAAATGCTCATTATGGAAGTAGTCCTTAAACTACCATATATAATGATCAACAACATACTTTAGAGGTATGTTTTTACAAATTCCTAAATACTAAACTAAGCATTAAGATCCTTTGCTGACTTGAGCGTCGGAGGATTATTTCCAGGCACACACCTGGCCCTCTAACGTTCACAGTTGTTCATTTGTGTAGGTTTTTACAACCCGGTTCAGGCCCAAGATCAGAGGTGATCAAGTCCAAGACTTATCACATTGTAAGTTTGTCTGGAGATTTTCCATCTCTATTTTTCTATATAACCAAAAATTAATTACTTAAATAGTTCAAACAAATAATTTATATTAAATTTATAATAAAATTTAGAAAATTAAAGTTGAAAAAAAAAACTTACCAACTCCTTTTGAATCCTAGCATAGCTCTTTCTGCTTGTTGTATGCGTATTTTTTTTGCATTAATAGTGTTTGCTTCACTCAATTTTTATATGAATAACACATTATGAAATTATAAAATTAAAAATACCTATAGAAAAAAAACACATGTATTTGATACTAACCTGATTTTTCTCACCATACCATGATTGAACTAAAATATACAAAATTTCTTTAGGCACATAAGATTCAATATGCTCCTTAGTCATATTTGGAAGAAAATGTGCAGCTTTTAGATAACATTTATAATTTCTCCACTTTTTATTGATTGATTGAAGGCACCATTTGTCAGTCTTAGGTGGAAATTGGATTTCACTAACAAAAAAATTAAGTTTTTATTAAAATCCATTCGAAATATAATAGAATCAAAACAATTTTAAAAGACTCGTTTATGAGTAGATAATCAATCACAAAATTTTAATAATCAAGCTAAATATGAAATAAACACCAGCACATAATAGCTCAATTAAAAAAAAAGGTTTATATATATAGATATGCATGAAATAGACCAAAACCATTTTTTTGGGACACAGAAATCAATCAGAATCAAAGAGGCTTGAAAAATTTTATTTTGACTAAAGATTTCCACAGCAAGAACATACATAGTAATGACAATAACATAAATATTTATTTTCTTTGTATTTTAGTGTAAGGCTTTGCTACAACACTACATTTAACAAGATGTGTTAATTAATTCTAATTTTTTTCTCTTCCACTTTTAACTTCATAGCCATTAAAATCACATAAAGGAAATAAAATTTTGTCATAATGTTTCAGCATATTAATTTTGTAGTATATTAGGTTAAAAATAATCTATGAAAAGCTTACGAAATTTGTCATCAGTTTGATATTTCTCTCTCTCTATAATTATCGTTGTACATGGAATATTTAATCAATTTCATGCACCAAAAATATTTATCTTTTAAAGAAAAAAAATGAATAATACAACCATATTATTAAAGGCAAGAAAGCAAACTAGTGTCTTAGACTAGTGTGCCGTGAATCTAATATACAAATGATTGCAAAATAAGGTGTTTTAATGTAAGTCGATTAAGAAATTCTTATTTTTAACAAATTAATTCATTTTATTATTATAGAATTAAAGGGGAACAATACCCATGAACACTAAGAAGAGTACTAACAAGCTAAGATAACAATTAAAGGGAAACAAGCCCTATATCATAGCCTTAATTAAAGGGGAGCTAAGGCATAGTAGTTGTTATATTTTCAGAAATTGTCAACAGAGCCATGTCTTCACCATATACAACACCAACATTATTATACACAAAACCCCTCTTACCACAAGCAATGTAACTAGCTAGAGATAAACATCAACACCAAGTATGCTAGACTTCAACTTAACACATCCAAAGAAAGGTAAATACATGCCCTAACAATAACAGAAAGAGGAGAAGAAAGGAAGCCAAACAGGGCACATAAACATAAAAGTACGTGTGTGTGTTTGTGTGTGTGTGTGTATATATATATATATATTTATATATATATATGACTTTGTTCCCTTTTGGATTATCCATCAAGAGCAAATAATAAATCAAAGGGAAATTCACAAAGAAACTCAAATTTTTGCCAATTTAGAATAAATATTGAAAAAAATTGAAAAATGATAGCAATATGAAATACCTTAATTTCAATAGTGAATATCAGAACTTGCAAATTAGATGGTTTTTGAACCCTTTCAATCAGCAATTTTCAAACGATTTAAGTTCTTGTGTGCTTATTTTTGGCTCTGAAATTCAGTGTGAGAAAAAAAATCAAATAAAAATTGAAAACTATTGAAAACTATTGAAATAAATATGAAGAAGAAGAATCTACATATTCCAACCACTATGGGAGAGTAACAAATGAAAATTGAGAACCCACCATTGTAACCTCAGAATAGGAAACGTGAAAGGAGTGGGAATGATGAAGGTAGAGGGAACAATTTTAGGATTAAAATATTTTTTTAATTAATTAATATTTGTTTATCAGCTTACCCACGAATTTCCTTATCAGTATAGACGTAATGGAATTGCATGATACAAGCACTTCAATCTAGAGGCAAAAATTCAACCCGCCTCATCAAACTCCGGAAGATTTGATAGCTTCCAATAAATGAGGCAATTTTAATAACCGTCACTACGTTTCCCTCGGGAAAAGTCTAATTTTTTGTAGTGCCTGTAAATGTTTGGAAGAATTAGGCTTCCCAAATTATATTTCTTGTCGGAAGCCAGAGTTTTGGCTACCTTGAGATACTCTTTGATAATCTTGATAGAGGCAGTGCAAAAAAGGTATTTATAGAAGAAATAAAGCAATATGCTCCTCGTCCGAGGAGGTAAGCATTCATATGAGATTATCCTCTTAGAAATGTTGATATGAGGTTCGTTTGAGAGAAATATCGAAGGGAGTGTAAAAGGGAATACAAGGGTCAAGGACATGACCTGAAATAGGAACCCCTAAAAGGATGACTATATCGTACAGGGTTGGAGCCATTATTCCAAAACCAACTACAAACACATTGCTTCTAGATGACTAGAAGAGCAGAGAAGAAAGAAGCAAAGGGTGAGAAATCAGTACAGGGTCTAGGTAGAGTTCTAGTAATCTATCTATATCTGAAGTGATCCACCTACTAGGGTACTTCTCCTTTATTATGGTGTACCAAGAGCTAAAATCTCTACTAACTAGAGGCCAAGTCCTAGCCATATGGGCTTTATCCTAACTAGCCACTAAATAAAGGTTTTTTATACCTAAGGGGACATGCATATCCATATAAGAACTCTGAAAGGGGATCAATGGGCTTAGCACAACAATTTCTTATGGCATAACCACTAGGATAAGAAACGATTACCTGGTTCACAATCTCTTCGGAGTCGAATGGATCGGCATGGGCCATGATTAGGTCAATGTTTGAAACTCCCTTCTTAGACTTCATCATTTTTACAATTATTAAGGAGTTTCAAGAAGCAAAAAAAAATAGTAAGGACCATAGCTGATAAAAGCATAACTCTAGTTGAAAAAATCAAAGCAAACGACGATAAAAGAAAAGTTGGAAAACTTACCAAAGAAAAAATCGGTGAGGGATTCAAAAAACAGAGATCAATGTTTTGGTAGAAAGATGGTAAAAATGGTTAAAGAAAAAGTATATATATCCCATTAGTGAAGTGACCTTTCCACTTCTCAAGAATGAAATTTTGGCATGAAAAATAGGCGGGAGAGAAGCGAAAATGTCACAAGTTTAAAATTCAAAAGATCACCAAAACCTATGATAAGGCTTTAGCTGACTATAGTCAGAAAGCATGTTAGTGACCGATGAATTTGCATCCTTAGCTGAATTCTCGACAAAAATGCCTTGATAAGGGATGTAGGAGACATTGTTAACATCATCCCAAAAAGGAATTTTAAGATTCCCATTTAGGATTAAAATCCCAAGAATGTAATGTGAGTATTAAGCATTTCAAGCCCATGGTGAAATTCATGGATGAGAGGCATTGAATCAAAGATTGGCCTCAGTCCTTTCCCTGCATGAGTAAGAGACTCAAGCCCATGATCAAGGCCTCACCATCTGGCCCTTTAGCGAGTCGCTGGGTCAAGGTACCTCTAAGAGCAAACTTGAATCATGTATTGACCCTAACCCCATGGAAAAGTCTTAGATGGCTAATGGATCAAGCCTTTATCCTAAGGCTTTCATCTCTAGTCCTTTGGCAAGATATCCATCCCAGTGCAGAAAAAATACTTCCTCTCAGTCCTTAGGCCCAAATCAGCCATATCCACTCTCCAAGGGCTTGATTTAGTTATTATTAGATCCAAATCCCAAGATCGCTCTCATAAACTCCTTAGTTGAGGACCCAGACCTAGGAGACAAAATTCTAAGCCCAAGCTCATACTAGGAAGACCTTGGGTAAACTTCCACCACCTTAGAAGAGTATTTAAGGGGATCTAATTCCTAGGGCAAAGAATCTGATCATTTCAACACTCAAAACTTTCTCTTTGCTTCTGGAAAAACCCTCGGAGTAGTGTTACTTAGCTTTCCCAGTCTTAGTGACTGCAGTTTTTCCACCCAAAGAGTGACGGTGACCACCTATATCTCCACCGGCAGAAAGGGTTGGTGGCTTTAGCCTATATAGCACACATCTCCCGGATTAGGAGTTTCCGATGATAGTAGTGTCTATATCTGAGAAGGTAGATCCACCTAGAGCTCTAGAGATGACAACCAGCGGAGACGTCCAAATTAGCTCCAAGGACAGATATCAGAACTTAGGTTTATCCTTATATTTTCTTAGTCCATTATATATTTTCTTTGTTTTTTACTTAGAAAAAAATACCAAAAATATTATTTGTTTGGATTAATATCTAAAGGTTTAGTATAATCTCTTTTTTGAATATCATATTCTTGTGGTGATTTTGTTATACCCCAACCTAGATTGAGGCAGAGAATCTAAAATCTGATTTTATTTGACTGAGAAGACTTAGACCGATAAACCCGAACTCGAATGTTTTTAACGGCTCGAGAACATCAAATTCTGCACAAATAAAGTATGTATAAATATAGCCATAAATAATCCCAAATCTCTCTTAAAATAGTTTATTATTACATACATGGCATCTCAGAGACATGTAGAAATAAAATCCTATGCCTACTTACTCTTATCACCACTCCTTATTTCTCCTTCCATCTTATTTCTTAACAGTTCATTCTTAGCCTAAATACATGCTCCAATATGATTTCAAAGCTTAATCTTCTAATTAACATGCCATGGTCACAACTTACCTCACCTTATTTATAGGAGCATGTAAGTATATTTCTCGGTGCTGTTATTACTGCTAAATTGTCAGCACGCCTATTGTGACTCTAAAATTTTAGCTTTTCATCTCAGATCTTGCAATTAGTATCATCTACAATTATAGTGATTGTAGTGTACAGAAATCTGCATTGCATAATTGTTTACTGTCTAATAACATGGTGCATTTGTAGTTTCTTTTTACCAATCACCTGTACATTTTTAACATCTATTTTAGAATTATAAACCATGGCTATCTTAGAGTTAGAGACTTTGCAGACTTTCTCAGTGTCCTCTTCTCCATTTACCTATTGGTTGTTTCAATCTATGGCAAGATAGGCATAGTATTAACTGTCGTTCAAGATCTGTTTACACCATTTCTTAACCGCTTTCATTTAAACATGCCTATGTTTCTTCCTATATTCCATGAAATTCCCAGAAGTACAAACTTCTATTATGAAATTGTCTGGGTTTCTTTCTTTGCCTTTGATTGTTATAGCACAAATCTTAGTTTTTTACAAAATTTACTTATTTAGTTTTTTTTCTTCAAAATAGTATTCAGTTATATCATTCATACACTCTAGAATGTTTTGCCAAAGTCCATTTTCTGTTTCAATGTGAAAAGAAAAGGTAGTATTTAGTTTTGTGTTATTGTTCCATGCTAACTTCTTACAACTATTTTTTAGCAATATGAATATAAAATTTTACTGTTAAAGATATTAGATTCAGTTATACATATTGCCTTTATCGCAACTTAAAGTAGTCTAAATTTCTTGTGTATGTGTAAGGATACATGAAATGTTTAGAAAAAAAAATAATGCAACCATAACTATGTGTTGTCTGCCTTTTTTTTGTATGTGGTCTGTCTTGTATTTTGTGTATTTAATCAATATTAGTTATGGTTTTATTAAAACTAATTAGTAATTTCTGCCTTTAATTTTTATTGGGTGAGACATGCCATTTAGGTTGCAGTTGAACAAGTGAAATTTACAAAGGAGGGCCTATATTTTATTTTTTCATTATGAGATCAAAATGCCTTTATTTTCTTTTGTTGGTTATGGAAAACTTGTTTGACAATGATTGGGATATAATTTCTAATTGTATGTTTTAGTTTAATCATGCCTTTCTCTTTCTTTATCTATTATAATTTCAATTTAACAATTTGAAAATAAGAGTTTCTATTATTGTTTGTAACTGATATTGCCTCCTTAGTGTCCTGCTGCATTCTTATGTGTCCTGTTGTATCTTGTGTCTTATTATTGTTTGTTTTGGATAGCTGTGATCTACGTTGATACCTCTTTCTCTTCTCTCTTCCTTTCTTTTTAGTGATGTGGTGAATTTACTTTGTTGTGTTAGAGTTCTATGACTCTCTTTCAAATTTTGCTTTGTTTTTTTTTTAACAATCATCTATGCTTCAATATACGGAGTGTGGCTCCATAGTGAGTTTCCTCATATTATTCTATGGTATGTGCTGCAGTTACTTTAGTTTGGTTATTTTTATTTGCCAATATGTCATTTCGGTTGCTTAATATAATTGCATGTGATTTCCCCTATGGTGACTCTAACAAATTGGTTTGTTTTGAACGGTTTAGTTAGGAGGGCATATTAAACCTTTTTTTTTTACTTTGGTCTGCTGCAAGTACAATGGTTACCTTACTTTCATGATCATTGTTATTCTATTTCTACTACCTTTTGTTTCTGATATATTATGCTATTGTTTCTTGCTATATAATGTTATGTTTTGCTCTGTTTTATACTGCACACTGCTGCATTTTCTTATTTTGTTATGATCTGCATTCTGTTGTGTTCTTATTGTGATTTTGATGCAATCTAAAGAGCTTTCTACTGCAATTAATATGTTGTAATCTAGTAGTTTTTTTACTGTAATTTTCATTTTATTTATTGTTGTTATAGTTCGCTAATGTATTGGACTAATGTTTAGCATTTGGTAACATTGTTGTACCTTTTTGTGCAGATAAAGTTAATCACCCAATCATCACAACTATCTACTTCTTGCTACCTTCAGGGAGTGTGTTGCACCTTCATTGATTTCCTTATACAGAGACTTAGCACTTTTATTTTACAAAACCTTTTTACAGTGAAACTAATTTGAATTTCATTGTGCTGGTTCAATCTTATGGAATTTTTTAGTGTTGGTTCTTTTATGTTTTTTAAAAATTGTATGGCCATTAGCTATTTCATTTCTAAGAGTCATTTAGAGAAGTGTTTATATGTATGATGCGGTATTGCCTCTTTTTACCAAAATATCTCATTTCTGAGTTGATTGTATCATGACTTTTTCTTTAAAATATGCTATTTTCTGTTTGGGGTTGTTGTTACTCAGCATTTTTTTCTCATGCATGCATTTGGGTGCCTTGAGTCAGTATCCATTTGCATTCGTGTCAGGTCATTTACCGTCTTATCATATTTTTGTTATAGTTTTGGATTTTTAAGTTTACAAGTCTAGTAATATCTATGTCCGTAGTGTTTCTGCTCATAATTTGTTGTCTATGGTTGCAAGGAAGCTACTATATTTTTATTTTATTTTACTTTTTTCATATTATCTCTTGTATTTCTAGTTCTCTTATGTTTCTTTAGTTTTACAACAATAGGGAAGGGCTAAATCACCTGTGATTCTTTGAGGCAATTTTATACATGGAATGTGATAGATAGCTCTTTTCCATATCTTATGGAAATTTGTAATAATAGGGCTTGGAAATTTTATGTTCTTAGGACTGTGTGTGTTGCTGTTATGACTGTGTGTGATGTTGTTATGATTGTGTGTTGTTTGTTGTCTATTGTGTGTGATATGTCTTGTATTTTATGTATTTTGATTGTTATAATCTATATTATTTATGTGTTATTTTTTTTCCAGTTTTTATCAATTTTTGGAAGTTGATTATTCAAATATCTGGCATTACGAATGGATAAATCTTTTGTGATTTTTGTTTTTGGTGAATTGAATTATATATGTTTCTTTATTAGTTAAATTAACTATTTTTTTTCTCATTTTAATTGGAGTCAAAGCCTATAAGAATGAAAAGACATGTTAATAAACTTGAAGATGATTATTCTTTGTTTTTGTCAACACCTAGTCCTAAAAAATCAAGTAAGATTTTTTTGTCTTTATTCTTGTTTTAATTTTTCTTTTATCATTATGTTAAGTAGCTTTGTGTTAATTTTTATTTTAGTTTTGTGATTCAGAAAATTTTACACCTCGTGTAATTACTGCTGTGAAAGCCTTTGGCGATGGTTTTGAAGATGAACCATCGAGTCTTAAATCAAGTAAATCTTTAGTGTATGTTTTTGTTTCATTCTCATAATTTGGATTATAACTACGTGTTTCTTTTCTTTTTTTTTCTTATTATGTTGTTTTAATTTTTATATTGTGATTTTTTTTTCTATTTCTTGATTGATTCAGGAGAATATATTACCAAGAAGCAGGCTGATCATGTTATATCAAAAGAGCATAAAAGGAAAGATTCTTCTCAAGATTCATTCCTTATAATTGTGTTTTAGTCCCATCATTTGAATTATAACTGTGTGTTTTATCTACTATTGTTTGTGGTGTGTTTTTCATTGTGTGTTGTTTATTATTTTGTTTTTTTACTTTTATAATTTTATGTGTTGATTTTTTTTTATTCTTTTTTTGCTTTCCTATAGGTTGTAAACAAGAAAGGAGACCATTTTCAATTAATTGTATACCTACTTCCTTGTTAGAGATTTTGGATTTCATAAGAAGGAGCGATGTTCTTGTGAAACAAGTTAAAGAGATAGGGTTTGGTGGTCTTTTTTACTTGAAGTTGACAAAATATAATGCTCTTATGGCTTTTTGAATTTTAGAGAAATTTGATTCTTATACCAAAATATTTAGGATTGATACATATAAGGAGTTTGTAATATTCAAATCCTTCTTCAATTGTTTTAAAAATCATTCCTTTAGAAGGCTTCAACTTGTCATCACAAATTGGGAAAAAAATCTTCATTCACTTCAACTTGTGGTATTGGCGCTTGTTATTCCATGTTTCCTATAAAATTTATATGAAAACATTTAAAAAATATATACACTAAAAAAGTAAAGTACAATAAAGTTTTCTATAAGATTATCAATTGTCGCTATTTGAGTAGAACTTGATGTTAAAGGTTCTATTTGTTCATTTTGTGTAACTGAATCTATGCTCCTTGATCTCTCCATGATTTTTTTTATTATAATGTTTCAAAACTAATCAGCAAGTTGCTAAATAAAAACAAGAAAGATTTTATTACTAATAAATAAAATTATAACTAATAACATTGTTAAAACTTATGGTTCCTCATCAGTAGACAACACACAGTAAATTCCAGATAACACACAGTGATGAACACATCATACACAGTAAATATAAGAACACAGACAATACAATGAAAGTTTTTTATTCCTTATCGGTACACCATACACAATCCATATTAGATGAGAATAAATTCATCATTTGAAAATTAAATTACACAAATAGTAATTTAATAATCAAAATAGCCTTTAGACTAAAAGGACCCATAAGCAAAAGAGAATAATTGAAGGCTAATAAACATGATAGATAAAAAAAAATAATGAGTTTCAAAACACAGGTGCAACATGATCACTACAACATTAAGGGCCAAAGTCTTTTTTTTCTCTATGATTTTTTTTTATTATAGTGTTTCAAAACTGATCAACAAGTTGCTAAATAAATACAAGAAAGATTTTATTAAATAACATTATAGCTATTAACATTGTTAAAACTTATGGTTCCTCATTAGTAGACAACACGCAATGAATTACAAATAACACACAGTGATGAATACTTCACACACAGTAAACATATAAACACAAACAACATAATAAGGGCCAAAGCCTTTTTTTTCTTTTAGAATGTTAAATAGTGTTGTGTATTCTTGAAGGCTAAGGCCATCTCCAATGTTCTTCAAAGTACACGGCAATTGTCCTTTTTGCAGTAAAATGAGCACTATTCATCTCTCCAATGTACTCTATTTTGTTCTTCATTTTGGTAGACTGTGAACAGTGTCACTCCAAATTTAGAGTGGCACTGTTCACTCTGCATATTTAAAAAAAAAAATTCAAAATTATATATAATTATGTGTAAAGAGAATATGCAGAGAATATTTTTTTTGGAGATGAAAATAGAGTAATACGTTGCAGATGAATTTATTGCATTTTACTGTAGATACTTCAAAATAGAGGAAAGTACACTGTAAAATAGAGAATATGTTGGAGATGGCCTAATAAACTCATGTTGTCTATTCTTTTAGAATGTTATTTACTTTAGTAATACCATTCAATTTCCACATAGATTATTTTATTGCTAAGAATTTTAGTATTTGTTTCTGTTTCTTCAACTTGCCATAGTTATAAATTGATTCTAACAAGCGCTTGCATTGTTCAATCAGTTGTTAAATCAGAAAAGAAATGTCATACCCTTGACAAAGTTCAATCAACTCAGTATTGTACAGACAAAATAGGTGATTCAAGCAATAAATAGTAAAAAAAAAGAGCCATATTGGGAATGAAAGGATTTACATCAGAAGTAATATTTTTCTGCAGTGAATATATGATTCAACACATAAATTTACACTGAGAAATTTATAGAGTTTTAGTAAGTAAATTTGAGTAGTTTCTAATGACTTTGAAAATTACCTTAGAAATAAGTACATTAATGGCAACATCCTTATTATCCCATCCAATTTCAGCAAATCTGCAACTATAATTATAAAAGACAAATTGAAAGCAATTTACAAAACAACTTGCCATATAATTGATATCCATATTCACAATTTCACCAAACCAATTATTAAAAAATGTATTAATTAAAATATATCCAAATTTTGTGGAAAATTCAAAAAAAAATCAAAAAACTTTATTAGGAAAAGATGGAAACGCATAAGACGGTATGCTAATTTTGATTTTTGGTAGTTGAATGAGCTGAAACACAAAAGTAGATCTTTCTTTTCTTTTCTTTTTTTTTTTTTCAAGCTGAAAGAAAAGTTTATAAGAGATTATTTGTTTTAATCTCAGTCATAGGTTTTGGAACTTAAAATTAAAGATCCAATGGCTGAGAATTACTCATTGGTTCTTATCTTAGTGGAGTTCTTATTGGATCTCTTATTGGAGTTCTTAAAATTAAAGAATGCTTGGGTAGGAAGAGCCTACAACTCTGGTTATAAGAACCAAAGGGCTTATCTCTGTTAGTCAATCATTTACTTTATCATACTTGAGATATTTGTTTAACAATATCTGCCACCAATTAACAATTCTTGCAGTTAAGATTGGCATAGATATATAGCTTCAGTAACTCCTAGTCAATGGGTTTTTTAAGCTAATGTTAGGCCTTATCCATGACAATTTATAGGTACATGATCTTAGATTAGTTTTTGATAATTGATTAGTCCTATAAATTATATTATTTGCATTACACGTGATCTTGGATTGCTTTTCAACAGGTTGCAATATGTTTTTAACAATTCATCAATCTGATTAAATTACTGTAAATCTCCAAAAATGTAAATGAATTGAAAGTGTAGAAAATATGAAAAAGATGCTCTTGGCAAGCAGTCATGGACAGACTTATGAAGGAGCAATAGTCCTCTTTGAACAATTTTCTTATATCTTTTTGTTTCCTTTCTAAGTTTGTTTTTCTTTTGTTGGATTCTTTGTATTTTGTTTGGAATTATATATTGCCATAACCATATTGTGGAATTATATTAAATTTCCATTGAGTTATTAACATTTGTATTTGTTTCAATTTTGTAAGATCTATTGCACTTCATATCTACATATATGCAGTAAATGGTTGAGACCAATGTTGAAGGATAGAAAGCATTAATCCTGCCTATCACACGGACTTTCACCTTCAAAAATTAGATAAGGTTTCACATAAATGGTTTCTGTAGAACTGTCAGTTAAGAAAAGAATGAATCAAAGCCTTTTTAAAAATTTCTTGCAATTGTAAAAGTTTAGACATTGTATTTCATTTTGATTTTTTATTTGTGTTCACTGTCTAATTCATGAGATTATTCCTTTTGACAAGTATTACCAAATTTCTATTCTTGGTGTTGATATATAAAAATGGGTTGATTTTCAAGAATGACACTCTCTCTTAGTTGAACCCTTTTGCAAATTTCTATAAGATAATCTGTTTTACCTTTTTAGATTTCTTTTTCATTTGTATTATCTATTGACAATTTATAAATTTTTGCTGGTGGTATTCTTCTTGGCTCTGAATTGCAGCCTAAGAATTGGAAAAAAAATTCATTTTCAAGAAGTAAACAATTTTCAAACAGGTATATAAAGATCCATTAGTTGATAAAAATAGATGTTCAGTTCATATCTAAATTAATTAGAAAGATAGTAATTAATTAATACAACACGTTTAATTGATGAGGACTTCCCCCATAAGTTGCAAGTTGTGTGTAAAAGTTTTGTTTTGTTTTTTTTTTTTTTTTCAGTCCTGCAACATCGTACGTGTTATACTGCTAGTATTGATATATAGATAGTGAAATAAATTTTAACATTAATTTACAATATTTATATATTTTAATATTTTCATTCTCTCTTGATTTTCTCAATTATCTTTTTCAAAATTTACATTACAATTTCAAACTCTATCGTATTATTGTAATTTGTTCACTTCAAAATATATAGTAAATTAATTTTTTTTATAGAAAAAAATAAAAAAGATTTAAAGAAAGAAAAAACAGAAGAGAATAAAATAGTTGATGTACTATATAAAAGAATATTTGTTCCCAATGGAAAAAAAAAAGTAATTTTCATTATTTATAGAATTCATTAAAAAAATTTAAAAAAAATGAAAGGGTTGGTATTGTTATTTTTTTATTTTTTTTAGTATTCTTAAAAATCCAAATATTTATTCATATTTCAAGAAAAAAATAATATAATTTAATAAAAAATTATTTTTAAAAAAATTTGTGACAAACTTTTAATTTTGATAATTCGAATCATAAATTTCATAATTTTGACAAATTGAAGCATTAATTCAGAATTCAACATCGGTATTGACGTGAATACGCCACACATATTAAAATAATATATTTTTTCCACGCATGATAACACGTAATTTAAAAAAGAAAAAAAGAAAAAAAAAACTCATTTTTTATTTATAAACCTAATATTAAATTCTAAAAACTAAACTTCTATTTAAAAAAAAAAACTAATTTAAGTTTTTTTTTTGGAGAAAATCAATACCAATTCTAACTATGAATTAGCAAAATTTGGCTAAAAAAACAACTTAATTAGCAAAATTAGCAAAACTCAATTTCAAATCTCCTCCTCCTCTCCATTGCCTCGTCCACTATCTCCGCCATCACCTCCTCTTTTTCCTCCCATGATCGAGTATGAAGAATTCTCTTTGATGCATGTGGATTGATCAAATCGCTAGATCAAGATTGCTCTAGTTGAGCTAAAATAACCTACACATAAAAGACAAAAGTCAGAGGTGGCCGGACGTGGTGTCCAGAGTTAACACTCCGACGCTCAAATCAGAAGTAAATTTTAGTATGGAAGCTCTTAAGAATGAAATTTAGTTTGGAGTTTAGGTTGCATGTATGCATTACCTCGTTTGAACTGATAAGAGTTATATTTATAGGGTGAAAACCCTGTTGAAGGGGACACGTGCTAGCTCCGGTTACCTTACAGTGTACCTCTCTATGAAACTCGTGACATCTGTCTCTTGTGGACTTGAACCACTGAAGACCATACGAGACAAATACTATAGCGTGCCTGGAGTTCGAATAGGATCAGGGTGTCTTAGAGTTCGATTAGATCCCAAGTAGATAGTTGGGGCCGAATTAGACTAATGTTGAACAGTATCACTATTGTTTCTGATACGGGTCTATACAATATGGGCCTAATTGGGTGAAGACCCAAAGAAATACCTAAGCCCATATTAGAAGGTGACAGCCCTGAGTTCCCATAAGCATAGAAAGTCTGGGCCACTTGCAGGGGAATAGGCTGAGCCCGAAGGTCCACCTGGAAGAGAGACCTTCGGGTTACCCACTACTTGGGCGTTATAACCTTCGGATCATTCATGGAAAAGAAGTGATACAAGCACAATAACTATCCATAACTAGGATAACTGATAACTTAAATAAGGAGCCACAATACACTTTTTCAGGTATGATTTACTAAATTCTTAAATACAAAGCTAAGCTTTAAGATCCTTTGACTGACTTGATCGTCGGAGGATTATTGTCAGGCACCCACCTAGCCCTCTAACGTTCATTGTTGTTCATCTGTGCAG
>CAOJBK013441820.1:0-13035 GCA_948294925.1 Codiaeum variegatum
TAAATCAAACTTACTAATTTAAGCTAATCTTAAATCAAATAAAATATGAAAAATAAATAAAAAAAACTAATCTAAGAATTAAATAAAAAATATTCAATTTCCTTAAATGTTTCGATTTGACCAAAATCGCTCCTACATCAGATAGGCTGGACTTAGTGTCCCCCTTGGAGGATCTTTCACCAGTTTAGGTTGGACTTATTGTTCCTTATCTTTTTAAGGTCTTGGTGTTAGCCTTGACTACTTCGAATTCGTTGTCGCCCGTGGCTCCTTAGAGTCTAGTACATCCCTTAGCTTCTTAAGGTTCCATGTTACCCTGGGCTCCTCGTTACTTTTGGCTCCTTGTGGTTCAGTGTCATCCTTGGCTTCTTGAAGTCTTAACATCTTCTTCGCCCCATTCCCCCCTTTGAGGGTCTTTTGCAAGTCAAGCTGGACTTGGTGCCCCTCTTGAAGGGTCTTTCGCCAGTCAAGTTGAGCTTGGTGCCTCATCTCTAAAGGTTTTAATACCCCCTTTGGAGGGTCTTTTTCTAATCAAGTTGGGTTTAGTGCCCCCCTTGGAAGGTCTTTCGCCAGTCAAGTTTGGCTTGGTGCCTCATCTCTAGAGGTTTTAGTGCCCCCCTTAGAGGGTATTTTTCCTGTCAAATTGGGCTTGGTGCCCCCCTTAGAGGGTCTTTTGCTTGTCAAGTTTGGCTTTGCTGCTTTAAGTTTCGTGTAGTTAAAGGGATGCCTTTTCATGTTTGATTAAGAGTAGTATAATTTTAAGTGATGTACATTCCATGTATGCAACACCTCTTTATCTTCCATAGTTCGCAACTTATACGTGGTTAGGCCAATGGTTTGATCCACCTTGAATGGGCCTTCCCAACTTAGTGCTAGTTTTCCTAAGCCTTCTCTCTTTCCCATTGCTTCCAGGCTTCTCATTACCAAGTCTCCTTCCGTGAATATTTTGCTCCTAACCCTTCGGTTGAATTAGTTCGCAACTCTATTCTTGTACGTTGCAGTTCTCATGAAGACTTGGTCTCTCAGTTCATTTAGCTAGTTGAGGTCAATCCTCTTCTCTTTCTAATTCACCTCTTTGCCATAGTAGTATACTCTTCCACTAGGCTTCCAAATATCTGCTTGGAGGATGACTTCAATGCTAAAGGTCAGGGCAAAGGGTGCTTCGCCTGTCGATTCCTTGGGGGTTACTCTATAGACCCATAGCACATGGTGCAAATATTCTCCCCAGTTTCATTCACGTCTTTCAAGCCTTTGCTTCAGCCCTTGGATAATGGTTTTATTGGTGACCTCAGTTTTCCCATTAGATTAAGGGTGGGAAACTGAGGAAAAGTGTTGCCTTATGTTAAGGCCTCCACAGAAGTCTCTCATCTTGGCATTGTCAAACTGCTTTCCATTATTGCTAATGATTTGATGAAGCACTCTGAACCTGTATATAATGTTCCTCCATATGAACTTCACCACATTCATCTTTAAGATGGCTCTGACCTTGTCTGGGTTCGAATCTATCCCCCTTTCACAGACCTAATAGCCTAGGAATTTGCCCCCATGGATGAAGAAGGCACACTTCTCTGGATTCAGCTTCATTCCATAGGTGTTCATTATTTCAAACACTTCTTTTAGGTCTTGAATATGTTGCTAGAAGCTAATGCTTTTGACCACCATATCATCTCTATACACCTCGAGACTCCTTCCTAGCTGCTCCTTAAACATTCTGTTGACGAGTCTCTAATAGGTGGCTCCATCATTCTTCAGTCCAAAGGGCAAGGACATATAACAATACATTCCTTTCTCTATGATGATTGAAGTTTTCTCCTCATCCTCTTCATCCATTCTGATTTGGTGATAGCCTTACTTAGCATTAAGTAGTTAGAGATATTTATATTTTACTATCAAATCTACTAGCTTGTCTATCATAGATAGTGGATATGAGTCCTTGGGACATGCTCTGTTCAAATCAGTGAAGTCCATGCATATACGATAACCACCATTGGCCTTCTTACTATCACCACATTAGCAAGCCAACTTGGGAATTACACCTCCCTTATGAACCCTGTTGCAGTCAGGTTTTCAATTTCTTCATCTATGATTTCTTGCCATTTAGGCCCAAAGCACCTCTTCTTCTATCTGACGGGCTTGGATGTAGGGTCCACATGGAATTTGTGAGTGATCACCTCTGGTCTTATTCTTGGCATGCTTGAGGAGATGATGCGCGTTCAGCCATAACACTCGCAAGAGCATGAGAACATATCAAGAGTAAAATCAAAAAGTCCCAATATCATTTTCCCAAGGGACTCGCTAGTTTAATCAATGAAGTACCAACTCAATCTCCTAGTCTATTATCTAGCTAACAATTATCGTTGGGTTTAGAAACTAATTTTTAACTATGGAAACTAAAAAGAAACTGAACTTGCAATTAACAAAATCTAAAGAAATCAATAATCAAATCTAGAAATTCAGATGGATTAAAGCATCTACCTAAACCTCAACTCGAATTACTCAAATCATACGTTCAATCAACGAATCAATGAATATGTAATTAATCATTAAGTGGGATTTTTCACTAGTTTAGGTTTAAATCTTTCTCAAGTAATTAAACCTCTGATTTCCTAAGTAATAGGAAAGGAATCTCTTCTCAATCCTATTCAATTAGAAACAACATTACAGTTCCATTGAAAAAATATGTAAAACCCTAGGAGTTTGTGAATCTACCTTCGACAAACCTATTAAGTTTTTGAATGTTCTATATCTAAACTCTCTATCTCTAGTAAAGTTTAAACAACACAAATCAATAACAAGCATGCAATTGCAATTGATTTATGGAAAATCAAGTATCAAAAACTAAACTTAATGAAAAACCTAAACATTCATTGACTAAACTGTTGATCAATCCGTACAATCGAGTAATACTCGTCTAAACTAATTAGATAAATAAAATTAGTTCATAATCAAATCAAAAGAACAAGCAAAAGATAAGAAATAGTAGAAATATATGAAGTTCATAAAAATTGAATGAAATTCTAGCCAAATCCTTGAAGTTCCAACTCTGATTTGAGTTAGTGATCTATAATCCAGCTTTGAAATCCTTCCTTGATATGTTTTTCTCCTATTGCTGAATCCTTAGATCTACTTTGGATGAATTTAAATCATGTTTGAGTCACTCCACCTCAGTCCTCTTCTGGTTCCCTAGCTTTTTGGGTGAACCCTAGATCTAAAAATCCAAGGCCAGCCCTTTTTTTTTCCCGCAAAATACGTTCTATTTATAGGTGCAGGGGGCTGTCATTGGAGGCTCTCATAGCCTGTGCTCATTTTTCCCTTGGAATTATGAGGCAATAAGCTCTCACAATCCCTGGCATGGCCCATGACCGGGACCGTGAGAAGCTACTGCTTCTCTGCATCCGATTCCTTACTTTTCCCACGGCCAAATCAGACATCTGAAATTCAAGCAAATTTTTTATATCCATATGAAAGAATTAGACTTTTTGGTCTTCTAAAAAGTTGTATATCTTTCTCTTAGCTTTCCAGCAGTATCTAAATCACCTCAATTAGAGTTCTATACTGAGACAAGGTCAAACCATCTAGAATTTCGCAGATTAGACAGTGAGCTCTCACGGCCCATGACGGGGACCGTGAGAAGCTATTGTTTCTCCATTTTTTTTAGAATTTCTCATGGGCTAGATTAGAGGCCATGTTCCAGACCGTGGGGCAGCCCCGAGGCTTGATTTTGCTCTGTTTTGATGCATTTTCTTCGTCTTTCGAGCCTAAACCTTGAAGTAGTTCCTTCGAGCTCCGGAGTTCAATTGATTTCTTAGAAATAGATAAAAAAACTAGAACAAAAAAATTAAATTCACTTTAATAAGTAAAATCATCAAGAATATGGGGTAAAATAATGTATAATTTGCTAGTTATCAAACTCCCCACACTTGAACCTTTGAATGTTCTTAAGCAAACCTAAGCACAATAAACATAATCCCCACTTTTAATCTATCAATGACCTCAGAAAATTGAGACAAAAAGAAGAGTAAAAATTCACTTTCATAAACACTTGGTTTTCACAATACTTTGGTTTCATGACTAAACTAGGGACATGGTTTTTGAGTTCGGAATCCATGAAGGCACGTTCTTATGACCTAGTTCTAAAGTAATTCAATCACCAAATCGAATGTCTAGTCTCTAAACATGGATCCATCAAGAAATTCAACCTAAGCATTCCTCGAGTCATCCAATCACTTTTTCTTAGGAAGTGGGAAAGTTTTTCTTTGTTTAGTGCAAAGTATCATGAGATTCTTAAATTTTCAAGGGACTCGACTTAGCTAACCTCGTCATTAGTCTTTTGACGTGAAGGTAAACGCTTTGTGGCACAGATCCTCAGTTACTCAACTAGTCATGAACTTGATTAGCTAGCTACAAGCACTATTCATGATTTCATTCTTTTTTGGTTATATCACTTTGCGCAATACGAAACCAGCAGAATATGTTGTAATTTTCAAACTTCCCAATTTTTTTCTTTTCACACATTTTTCTCATGAGTACATTTTATTTTCAATTTAGTTCCATTCCCCAAGAAATCTTATCAAAAACTCAAGTTTCCTAACCTAACTTATGCCAAGAAAAAGACTAAATACTCAACCGAACTAAATACTTTAAAGCCTACTCGTCGAAACCGTGACAAGTGGATTCCTACTTTCAACCACTATGTTCAAAGTTTAATCAAAAACCAAAGTAATTATGAAAACTAAAGTCTATCTGAGTGAATTAACATAAAAATTTTCTTCAATTTTGAAAAGTCTAAGACAAATGCCAGTGAATTTTATATCAAGTTGATCTTAGGCTTGCCATACATGTTTCATAAAATCATGCATAATGATAACTAATCATCATACAACCATGCATACAATCAATATTTACCCCCAAACCATATCCCCCCTTCCCCCACCCTTCACACACACACACATAAATCACAAATTATCCTCAATATGTGTAAACATGATAAAATAGAGTGGGAAAAAGAAATACTGGCCTGAAACATAACGTGTCCAACCATCCAAAATAGTATAATCCGTGCTAAAGTTGAGACATAAAGTGCTATAAACCAAGTTCAGCTTAGGTTTCACATTGAAACCACAACAAAATAAAATGAAGAATACAATATAACAAAAACATAAGAAATGAAAATAATAAAGTAAAAGAAAGAAAAATTTTAAAACTTTAATGGGTTGCCTCTCATTCAGCGCTTATTGAATGTCTTATTACCTGGACGTTAATGTTATTCACCTTCCACCAAGGAAGTGGAGGTTACCTTGTGTTGGATACCTTCATAAATCAAAATAAAGAAGAGTATGTAAGAGTGTTGGCCCTTACACATCCTTCTTTTAGCAACAAAAATAATTTTCCGTTCTCCATTAGATGCACACCTAAACGTTCGACGTTGGGAACCATCAGTAAAGAGCCTTACCCATTGGCTCGTGGTGGGGCATGTGGGTTGAGCTTCCAAGAGATTGCATATGACATCTTCCTCCACCCCTTTGAACTCTTGGAATTTCCACCCAAATTTCTTCAATTTCCCTTCCAACACCTCCACGGAGTAGACTTCCTTCTCTAATGAGGGTTTAGAGAGAACAAGTACTGACACGTTACTTGCTTCTCCAAATAAGTAAGCATTTTAAAAAGGGTGGTAACAGTGTAAAACATGGTGTGGAAAGGTGTTTAATGGCTAGAATTTAGGATACAGGAATGGTGGGTGTTTGAATCATGGCCTCTCTTGGGTTTTTCTCGGTGTTGTTAGGTAGTGTAACCGACAGCCAAGCACTCATCATTTAACAATTTGACCCACTTGGGCCTTAAGTCTTTATAGTGAGGCCTGATTATTTCTAACCATAACCTCGTGTGCTTGAACTCTTTTATCATTGGCTACCATATATTCTTTTAGAATTTCTCCCACATCTCTTTCCTTCGGTGGAAGGGCTAGTTGTTGCATGGGAGCCCTTGGTTAAAATCTGGGTGGAAGAACCCTCTACTTGTTATTTTTTCTCCAAGAAAAATTGAAGTAATTTCTCTATCTGGGACTGTAATAATGCCTTTCTGATTGCTCCCATCCATATTCATTCCCTTTAAGTGTCCCCAGCATGTTACACTCGTGCACCTGATGGTCACCACCACAACTCTCACAAATTAGCACTTGTTGTCTTGAAGTGTCCGAGGTGAACACATCAAACTTCTTATTTAAATCTTCAAGTTGAGCTATCGAAGTAGTGACCACATCAATGGAAAGAATGTCCGGTTCCTCACATTCTTGATTTGGATAAGAACTCTATTGTCGATAAAGCCAATCATCCATAGAGAAATTTTCTATAAACAAAAACTAAAATAAACAAAAATGTAAAATAGAAAAAATAAAAACAAACAAAATTAAATGAAAATAAACAAATATAAACACAAGACTAGATCAACAGTCACCATTATATCACTAATATTGGGTACAAGTGTCCCCGACAACAACGTTAAAAACATGATGCGCATTTAGTCGCAACACCCACAAGTGCACGGGATCGTATCAAGTAGTAAAATCGAAAAGTCCCAGTATCATTCTCCCAAGGGACTCGTTAGTTTAATCGATCAAGCACCAACTCAATCTCCCAGTCTGCGGTCTAGCTAACAATAATCGTTGGGTTTAGAAACTAATTTTTAACTATGGAAACTAAAAAGAAACTGAACTTGCAATTAACAAAATATAAAGAAATCAAAATCAAATATGGAAATTCAGATGGATTAAGGCATCTACCTAGACTTGAACTCGCATTACTCAAATCATACGTTCAATCAACGAATCAATAAACATGTAGTTAATCATTAAGTGGGATTTTTTACTAGATTTGGTTTAAATCTTTCTCAATTAATTAAACCCCTGATTTCCTAAGTAATGGGAAAGGAATCTCTTCTCAATCCTATTGAATTAGAAACGACATTAATGTTCCATTGAAAAATATGTAAAACCCTAGGAGTTTGTGAATCTACCTTTGACAAACCTATTAAGTTTTTGAGTGTCCTATGACTAAACTCTCTATCCCTAGTAAAGTTTAAACAACACAAATCAAGAACAAACATGCAATTGCAATTAATTTATGGAAAATCAAGTATAAAAAACTAAACTTAATGAAAAATCTAAACATTCATTGACCAAACTGTTGATCAATCCATACGAGTAATATTCATCTAATCTAGGTAGAAAAATAAAATTAGTTCATAATCAAATAAAAAAGATAAGAAATAGCTTAAATCCATGAAGTTCATAAAAACTGAATGAAATTCCAGCCAAATTCTTGAAGTTCCAGCTCTGATTTGAGTTGATGATCTATATTCCAGCCTTGAAATCCTTCCTTGATATATTTTTTTCCTATTTCTAAAGCCTTAGATCTACTTTGGATGAAGTTAGATCATGTTTCATTCACCCCACATTAGAATCCTTCTGGCTCTCTAGCTTTTTGGGTGAATCCTAAATCTAAAAACCCAAGACCAACCCTTTTTTTTTTTACAAAATAAGTTCTATTTATAGGTGCAGGGCGCTGTCACGGGTGGATCTCACAGTTCGTACTCATTTTTCCCTTGGAATTTTGAGGCAGTAAGCTTTCATAATCCCTGGCATGGCTTGTGCTGATGACCTTGAGAAGCTACTGCTTCTCTGCCTCCAATTCCTGACTTTTCCCACAGCCAGAATCAGACATTTGAATTTTGAACAAAATTTTGATAGCCATATAAAAGAATTAGACTTTTTGGTCTTCTACAAAGTTGTATATCTTTCTTTTAGATTTCCAAAGATACCTAAATCACCTCAATTAGAGATCTGTAACTTGAGTTATCTTCAAAATACCAAGATAGGGTCAAACTAGCCAAAATTTCACAGATTGGACAATGAGCTCTCACGACCCTTGTCATGGCTCATGACGAGGACCATGAGAAGCTATTGTTTCTCTATTTTTTCAACATTTCTCATGGGATGGCTTACAGGCCATGAGCCAAACCATAGGGAGGCCCCGGGGCTTGATTTTTCGTTTCGTTTTGACGCATTTTCTTCGTCTTTCGAGCTCAAACCTTGAAGTAGTTCCTTCGAGCTCTGGAATTCAGTTGATTACTTAAAATAACTGAAACACTAGAACAAATAAATTCAATTCAATTTAATAAGTAAAATCATCAAGAATATGGGGTAAAATAATGTATAATTTGCTAGTTATCAAACTCCCCCACACTTGAACCTTTGTTTATCCTCAACCAAACCTAAGCACAATAAATACAATCCCCACTTTTAAAAACACTCATTTTGTAGTAATTCTAATCTTATCCAAAAGAAAAAAAATCTTAATTTGTTATTTTATTGATTCTTTCGAGCTTTGGGAGAAGCTATAGGTGTAAGAAGACCCACATTGGTAGTTAGGGAAGTTGGATGAGCACATTTATCTTATGGTAAGGAAAGGGAGGCTTGTAGAGATAGTAGAAGGATAAAGGAGTTGAAGAAAAGGACAACTAGGGGAAGGTAAGTGAAACTAGGGTTGAAAGAAATAAGAGTACGAATAAAGAAAGATGTTTTTATAAGAGATGTGAGGGGCAAAGTCCAAAGGCCTCTAATCAAAAGTCAAAATTCAAAAAGGAGAAGGGCGAGAGCAAGAAGCTTCTTGTCAGCATGATCAGCAAGTCATGAGAGAAATAATAGGAAAATATTTTAAAGAGATTGCTAGTAAAAAGAAGCCTTCATTTGATAAAGAATTAGTTCTCACATTAAAGGCTCTTTTTACTAAGAGAATCACAAACTTTAAGATATTAGAGAAATTCAAGCTCCCATATATGACAAAGTATAATTGATTGATGAATTAAAGGAATCACATAATGGATTATAAACATGTGGTCAAACTCCAAAGTAATATTGACAAAGTAATGTGTAGATCATTCAGACAGTCGCTTGAAGGGGTAGCCCTTAAATGGTTCAACAAGTTACAATAAAGAAGAAAAGATTATTTTAAAGCATTGGCAAGGAGTTTTACGAGTCACTTTGTAGCTAACATTCCATTGGAATGGAAAAATCAATCCCCTGAGCATGTAAAGAAAAATATTTAAGGACCATTAAAGGATTATCTTTCCCACTTCAACACAAAAGCATTGAAATACTATGATAGATCAACCAAGAGCATTCAAAGATTTACAGAATGGCACATCTCATTCATATTACTTTAATGCTTTATCCAGAAATATTCCTTAGACATTAAGCATGTAGTTAAACTCCATATTAATAGTGATGAACTATAGAGAGCATTCAAAGGGTTTCTTGAATTGGCAACCCCTAAATGGTTCAATGGGTTAGAATAAGAATGTATAGATTCTTTTGAAGCATTAGAAAAAAGTTTTATTAGTCACTTTGTAGCTAAAATTTTATAAGATATGCAAACTTAATCACTTGAGCTAGGTAAAGCAAAAAATTGATGTACCATTAAGGGATTATCTTTTCTGCTATAACACAAATGAATGTTACTAAACTAGATTAAGAAAGAATAGTTGAAGCTTCAATGGCATATATCTTTAAGATTAATTTAATGCTTTATCTAAGAATTCTCCTTGGACACTAGAAGATTCCATGACTATTGCCCAAAAGTATATTAGACAAGGTGATACACATAAAATGAGTCAATTCGTTAGAAAGGGGAAGAGAGATGACATGAAAACCTCACTAAAGAAGTCTAAAAAAGAAAGGTTAACCTGAAGAGTCTTTCCTTGAAAGAATGAAGACAAGACCAAAGGTGAAGGGAGGTAATAGAAAAGAGAAATTTTATATCTCCAAGATGACTCTGCTTGATGCACCATTAGAGGTTGTGTTTGTAGTGTTTCGAGATCATGAAATATGGAAAAGGCTAAAACCCCTCAAAAGAGGTCTAGAGTTGATGGATATGACTAAAATTTGCAACTATGATGGACTCATGCTCACATAAACAATAATTATACGCTTTCATTAGAGGAGGTTGAAAGACTAATTAAGTAGGAATGCTTAAAGAGGTTTATGAAAAGAGAGGGTGTAAGGGAGAAAGCTCACAATAGAAAAGAAAAGGCAATTATGAATGATGAATCTATAGGAAATATAACCTGTCTAACATGGGGCCCACATAATGAGTAAATTAGTAAAAATAAAAGTAAAACCATGTGCAGAGTCAAAGAAACCCTATAAGTTATATACAATAATGGTACAAAGTAGATGGATGAAGAAGGAAATGTGTGTAAACCACCCAAAAAAGACTTAGTAGTTTTCTACGGATCATAGTAAACTTCACAATGTAAAGGATGTTGGTTGATCATGGTAGTTTAGTTAACCTCTTCTCCCTCAAAGCTTATAGAAATATGGGAATAAAGAAGTCAATTCAAGAAGTGTTGGCAAACCTAATAGGAACACATGACACCACAGAGAGCCCAATAATGAGAATGATTAAATGAATCATAAAACCTCCACCTTCCAAGTGCAAGAGAATGGGATGATAGAAGAATTGTAAAAGGCAAAAATGAAATAGAATAGTGAATAAAACCAGTCAAAAAGCTAGAAAGTTTTGGGGTGGAAGATGTGGAACCATTAAAGTAATTATGAGTTAATGCAATAGTACCAAAAGTAGAGAAACAAGAAATGAAGGAGTTCTTTAGAGGTACTAAGATGACCTTTACCAGGGACTACACATAGATGCCAAAAATCAGCCCAACTGTAATATCATAGTGACTCAATATTGATCCCTCACATAAGCCAATCAAATAGAAGAAAATGTGCTTTAAAGTAGAGAGGAAAGTCATCATAGATGAAAAAGTTGATAAGCTATTGTCAATAAGGTTTAGCAAAGAAGTCTACTATCCAAAATGGCTAGCCAATTTAGTGATAGTAAATAAGGCAAATGGTAGTTACAAGATGTTCATAGATTTCATAGACCTCCACAAGGCTTGCCCTTATGCCTTTTATTTATGATTGACAAATTAGTATACTTAATTGCATGGTACATGTACCTCTCACACCTTGATGAAAATCGAGTATATCATCAAATCAGAATATACCTTAATGGTGAAGATAAAACCTCCATCATCATATAATAAATGGTTCCTACTATTGTTCCTCTATGGCATTTGGCGTTAAAAAAAATTCCAGAGTCACCTACCAAATGCTTATAAATAAAAATTTCAAAGATCATCTAAGTAAAAACTTGAGGTCTATGTTGATGACATGATCAATAAAAGTTATAGCTTTCAATAAAATATTAAAGATTAGAAAGAAGTATTGAAAGTAATGAATCAATCTGGTCTGAAGTTGAATTAGGGAAAGTGTACTTTCTTTATTCAAATAAGAAAATTTCTCAAGTACAAAAAGTGAAAAAAAGGATGAAGCTTGACCCTAACAAGGTATAAGCCATCTTAAACATCAATCCCACGAAGAATATTAAGGAACTGCAAAGACTAATAGGAATATTGGTAGCTTTAAGCCAGTTTACGTCTAAGTCTATGGTGTACGACTTACCTTTTTTTCAAGAAGTTGAGGAAGAATGCCACTTTTGAGTTGACTAAAGATTTCCAAAAAGCTTTTGAACATGTCTTTAGTAGGCCTTTTCCTGGTGAAAATTAATTGATCTATCTCTCAACTTCTCTTTATGTTGTAAGCTCTATTTCTATTAGAGAATAAGTTAGAGTTTAAAAACCAATCTAGTACTTTAGCAAAGTCTTGAAGGGGTAGAGCTAAATTATAGTCATATAGAGAAATAGGATAATGCTCTATTGTTATCATGAAGATAGTACAAAGTGTCTTTGCAAGATCATTAAGGAATTGTGGACATAAATCAGCCTTTGCCAAAGATTTGACCATGGATTTAGTTATTCACTCAAGTAATTATGTCCAAACAATCTGACTCAATAGGAATGAAAGGAAAAGAATGATTACAAGCCCATTGTATTGATACTCACAAAGCCATGGCTTCCACAATGGTTAGCGGAACAAATTTCTCTATAAGGGTGATCATTGAAGAGAGAAAAGCACCATTAGAGTTATGGATAACAGTTCATACTCTAGCCTATCTAGAAACTAAATCTAAACTAGCATCAACATTGAGTAAGGGTGGGCATCGGTTCGATTCGATTTTTTTGGTTCAAATTTTGAAAAACCGAAATACCAAATTTATATTTTAATGAAACCGAACCAAACCATTTTACGTATAAAACCGAATTTTTTTAAACCAATTTTTTTTCGGTTTTCAGTTTTTTCGATTCAGTTCATTTGGTTTAAATCCATTGGGCTTTTAAGAAAATTAATGATCCAAAAGCTAAGGAAAAAAAAAAAGAAATAAAACATCCATTCATTCATAATATTTCATTCAGTACTTAATTTTTTTTCATTACAAGTTAGAAAATACTAATGAATTCTAATTTGTAATAAACAAGTAAAAATATAATAATTAATTACAATTCATCGTATGAATCAAAATGACAAAAAAATTACATCATAAGAGAAAAAAGTATTATGCTACTATTTGTGTTAAAGCTTTTAACAAAAGCATTATGAAGCTTGCTTGTACACCACCACCCACCATGCACAAGTATATGAACAAAAAAAGCTATATCCTTCAAAGAATCTATTGAAAAAGAAAGGTAAGTAATTAGTACAATATTAGAAAAACATATATATGAATGATGATGAATAAAATAAGAGGGCTTGTGTTGCTTTTTTTAATCACAGAAGCATAAATGTCATTAAAACTAGGCTACAACTCAGAATTTATTCAATTCAAAAATTTCCCACCACAGTTAGTGAACACATATGCATTAGTCAAATCAGAGCGGAAGCATTCATCATAGCCCAATGCAACATAAAAATATGGCTCAAATTCTCAGTTTGTTCAACATAAATGGGATTAGTGGCATAAGTAAGAATACCTCATCAATCTCACATTACAGAACAAAGGTGGAAGCATTCATCACAACCTAATGCAATGCAACACAAAAATATGGCTCAGGTTCTCATTTTATTCAACATATTTGAGATTG
>CAOJBK013442284.1:0-12156 GCA_948294925.1 Codiaeum variegatum
AAAACACTAATTACTTAAGGTATGAAGCATAAGACTTAAAACATAAAATATAAAAGGTGTGAGGCCTTAAGGCCAATGTATCATACTACAAAATGGATAACATTAAAACATAAATATGCTTATGATCATCATGTGAGTGCAAAAAAAATGATAATAGCCCTTTCTAAGTGAAATAAGCTTTGATTATGAATTTAAATCCCATAAAGAAGATAACTTCTTTTTCAATTCATCATGGCAATAAGATTTATTGCCCTTTAATAGTATTAATCTACCAAATAAAGATGTGTTAAAACCCTTAACATGTTTATCATGAACATCTTGAGACACTTTAACCAAAACAAAATTCACTAAATTCTCAATGTCATCATCAAGTTCTGAATTTAAATTACCCATGTCAAGAATTAGTGTTATGAATACTTTTACTTATTATAGTAGAGGGACCTTGTTTATTGATAGAAGGAGCTGAGCTATTTAATGGAATAGTTGCAATAACGTAGCCATTGGTAGATACAACGTAGACTAAATAAGTAGTAGTCATGACTGTAAATGGACACCTACTAGACACCACTGCTGGTACAGACATGAGCTGAGCTATTGAAGGTGAACATTGCCTTAATGTAGACATTACTTGCCAACCATCGAATCTATGGTGAATGGTGAGCATAGAGTAGAAACTTACGACTGCAATGGAGTTCCTTGTATGTTTGTCATCAATTTAGGTTGTAAGAGAACAATAATGCTTGCGTTAGAGGGTGATTGGCTAGCAGCAAAAGGGCTGACAATTGCCAGAGACACATAGGATTTTTTATCAACCCATATGTCAAGCTTAAATTTTGCAAGTAAAAACAACTATTAAAAGAAGAAATTTCAGTCATTACTAGATGGGACGAAGTCCAAAGATGAGAAACAACAATGACAAATACTTTTACTACTGAATGTTTAGCATATACAATAAGCATATGAGTAATATCAAGTAAAATAACTTCAATTATAGATTAAATTATATTTATATCAATTATATAAATATATTAAATCGATGTTAATCATTTTTTACTAATGATACTATAAATACAAATGTGATAGGAATTGGGATCTCGTATTCCTTAGAATGATTTAGTTAGTATTGGAATTAATTTATTATGTTTATGTTAGAATTTAGGTAGTGTGGTTGTACGTAACAAATGAGATGTAATTAAAGGCATTTCTAATATAAAATTACACTTTAAATAAATTTGATTACATTGCATTGCATTTGTTATGTCTAACCAAACACTATATTTTATAGGTAAAATGATAAACTTGGTACTTAAAATTGATATGATTATTCGATTGAGTATCTAAACTTTCAAATGGTCCAATTGAGTGCTTGAATCATGTAAAACAAACAATTTTAGTGTCGATTGATGACCAGGTGTGTTCTTATTGGTTATGATAATAACATGCCACATCATGAATTGGTACTGAAATGGTCTGTTTTACCATGTTCAAATACTAAATTAGACTATTTGAAAGTTTAGATACTCGTTTGAATAATCGTGCCAATGTTAGATACCAAATTTATCATTTTACCATAATTTATAGGCAAAACCATTTATTTTAACTTAGAGAATCCACTAACTTTCAAATCTATCACATACCAAAAAAAAAATTCAATTTAATCATCAAACTTCATGTTTCATTTCAAATGTACCTAAAACCCTGTTGGCACATGAGAATGGCTAATTTGACAGCTTATCATTTTGCCATCTTATCACCCAAACGATGTCGTTGCAAGTTGTTTACACGTGCCAAAGGGGTAGACTTGAAATGAAACGTAAAGTTCGATAATTAAATTAAAAGTTTTTTTAATTTGGGATAGATTTGAAAGTTAGCAAATTCTCTGAATTAAAATATATGTTTTTGCCTAGTTTATATTTACAATATAAATTCATATTTGTTTTTCCTACAAAAATTTAATTAGATCAATTGTTTGTTAAATATATATAGAAATATATTTCTTATTATTCTATTTGCTCTATTAAACTTTGTTGTTTGTTTTAGTTATGTTTTTCAATTTAAAAATTACTTATTTTTTAATTGAGTAATGGAAAATATATTAGATTTTATACTTAAATAACGACATTCTCTACTATTTTTCCAAATGATTGGAGAATAAAAGTCATCGATATATGTGCGAGTTAAATACAAACAATTAACACTAATAAAATTTCATTAAGAAGATAAATTTTAATTGATATCAAAGCAATTATTATATTACTTTTTTTTTATATTTATATATAAAGTTAAATTCTTCAACTATTGATGAATTAATTATGATCATCCTTATATATATAATTAATTATACTCAACATATTTTATTACATTATATTATAAATATTTAAAAGATTTGGTTTTCATATTAATTATAACCATACATATTTAATAAAACTTTTAAACATAATCAATTATAGTTATTATATGTTATTATATTATAATATTATATTATAGGCATCTTTGATCTTCAAATAAGATGTCACCACATATAAAAGCTTAAAATCACTACTCAAAAGTAACTTTTGTCTTCCCAAATTTCACAATGAATCATTCACCTGCTTTAGATCCAAAATCATTCTTATGAAAGTCAAAATTATGAAATTTGTCATCTGTAGACTGTGAATGAAGGGAAAAAAATAATCACACACTATGATAACATAAAGCAAATTAATAATCTTTGTAAAAAAATTATTATGAAAATAAATTATTATGAAAATGAATGATTAATTATTTACTTGTACATTTAGTAGTTCATATTTCATCAAAACTAAATTGTTCTAGCATAAAATTATTGCAATTGAATTGCATGAGAGTAGTCCATTTTTCACTAACACTAATAACATCTCTTTCACCACATATCATATAAATTGATTTTCTTTGATGGAAATATTTACACTATTAATAAATAAAGAAAATTAATATGTGTTTTTTAAAAAATAAAAGAAAAGAAAATTAACGTGTTATAATAAATTGTGGTTTTTTTCATTGTTATAACTACAATAATATCTTATAATGTGTTTTATTTGCATAACAAGAAAAAATATAAAATTCTTTTGGACTTATTTTCTAACATTTACTGTAACAAAGTTACATAAAAATAATTATTTTATCAATCAAATTTGAAAAAAAAAATGATATAATATTTTAGTTATTACCTTGAACCTATAAGAAGCCCTATTATCAAGGTCTCCTAACGGCTTCAAATCAGTTAGATTTGTTAGCGTAGCTATTATTTTTAAATTATATTTGACCATGATTATAAGTTCTTGAAATTTATTTTTTTAGAGAGTTTTTTTTATCAAAATTGAGGAATTTATGCATTGATTCAAGCAATTTAATAGCTATTTAAAATGAGATTTACATTTTTTTACACAAAATATATATTTTTCACTTACATACTAGTTACTATATCATTTGAATTTCATATATTTCATATTCATCAATCACACAAATATTATTATATTCTTTAAAATATATTATCTATAGTAATATATAAATAGAATATTTGACTATGGTACTCCAAATTTTGTTGGACAAAAATGTCTCTACTCACACTTTTTATGTAACTTCTTTATCTCCACCAATTATTTATTTCTAAATCTTTATTTTTTAAATAATAATAATTTAAATTAATTTATCAATTAAAGTAATTAATAAATAGATTATAAAAATTTTATAACCATAATATTTATCATATGAATGGATGCATTTGCGTGCAATATTAAACTAGTTATTATTTAAAAAATATATTTTTTATTTAATCACATACTTTTTTTTTCATTTGTTAAATTATTATAGAGTTTATAAACTTTAAAATTCTAGCAACCAAAATATATGAGTCTTTTCTTCTTACATTTAAATAGCCATAATATGATTTAAAATCTACCTATAGCCTAGTATTTTATATATATAAACATCAATCAATATAACATAATGAAATAATGATATGAGCATATATTATGAGTTGATCAAGTTAAACAATTGTTCAAATTAGAAATAATCACAAAAATTGTTACATAGAATTCTTAATAGAAGTCAGTTCCAATGTATCCAATATCATATATGAACGCCAACAGTTTGATACCTCAACTTTTTATCATTTGTTGTCGTAAACTACGACAATGGAATACTCGAAACTTCTTATATATTTATTGGATAAAGAACATCACACGCTAGGCCCTTATTCCAAACATTCATACCAGGCAATATAAGCTTATTCACACTTAAGTTTTCAAGGCCAGACACCATCATCGATTAAACACAAAAATTGTTCCTAATTCACAACCTTAGGTCCTTTTACACATTAATAAGTTGACCATCACCAACTCTGTAGCGAACTCTCGTAGCTAAAACCTCCTTCGCATTCCAAACACTCTACCATTAAAAACATGGATTACTCCCTAATTATGCGTCAAGATAGTTTTCTCTTAGAAAATATTTCACTTTGAATAAATGAGATACTAAAGAGTTTGGATTATAAAAAAAAAACAATCAACCTTGATTTACCAATAAAGAAAAATAAAAAATGTGAAGTTCATAAAACTCTTCTCCACCAACTTTCTTTGGTCAACAAAGACGCCTCCATCACTGCCAAATAATTGTGTACCTTCAAAATTACACATTCTAAACTCACTATTTAGAATTCACCATGGAAAAGCCATTTGAATAGTTAACTAGCCCCTCAAGAAGGTGATGTTCCTAAGTTTATCCATGAATTCAGACATATCAAGATATATAGGATAAGTTCCAAGTTTCAAAACTCAAAGAAAACTACCAGTGTATGCAATCAAAAATAGATTTTTGCCATAATTTTTAAGGACACAACAAACAAATGGCATCCAAAATAAGAAAACTTGGTATCATCTTAAAGTACACTCAAAGATGAATCTAACAGTACTAAAAATATCAAAAATAGAGTTAAGAAGGTCTCAAAAAAGGCATAAAAAGACCATCAGAGGGCCACCGAAGTAGGCGCCTAAAAGGCATGCCAATGGAAGGCCTTCCAGTGCTGTCCAAGCCTTCTTAAGTGTTTCCCCTTTGATGAAAGCAACGAATAGGTGCCACCTAAAGCCCTTTAGTTGCCACCCAAAACTCTATTGGTGGCCTTTGCTTCAAAACATCTCGGGACGTGTGCCATGTTTCTTGAGGCCAAGTAAATTGCCTCAAATAGATATTTTCAAATTAAGAATGTCAATTTCCAAGCCTACAATTGACTTAGAGTAAAGAAAAACACAAACCTTAGAATTTTTTGTCATTTACCCCCTAAATTTATTGATAAATAGATGCATTTTCCTTTTTTTTTTTGCCCCATCTCCTCTAATAGAGATTCCTAAAATGGTTACTTCTCCCTTTCATTATTCCATACCTCTCAAAAGATATTCCTCAACACACTCCCCCCCCCCCCCACCACGCCCTCGTTTCCTCCCTCTTTTAGAGCTTAAGTACAATCAATATTTTTTTTGTGCTTATGTGAAAAGGGGTTAGAAAAATAAAAAGATTAGTTTGCTAGTTGTAATGTTCACAAATTCAACACTATAAAGTACTGCATTCAAAGATGTTTATAAACTAAGACATTAGAGCAAGCAAATTTAACAACAAATGCCCAATACCTAAGTAACACAAACATGGCATAACTAAATCGATACAACATCAAATCGAAAAAAGTCATATATGGAACCCCAAAGTAAGTAAATTACCAGCCTATTCAAAAATTAAAAATTTAAATACATTAAAAAAAAACTTAAACCATAAAAGATACATGATGAGCATATTAGAAGAAATACATAAATCAAATTGCCTGAGTAAAAATTATACCACATTAAAATGTCATAGGATAAAATTAATTTAGGTAAAAGTTAAAAATTATTAAAATAATACTAAAAATACTTAATCAATTAAAAATAAAATAAAATTATGCCAGATTTTTGAGGTAGCTAAAGCATATAGGACAAAAATACTAAGTGAGCTTACAACTTTGAAAAAAGGCGCGTTCTCGCTTATACTTTCTCACTATTCACTATCTTCTCTAACATATTCTTCTTCTTCATCCAACATTAAAAACTTTTAAGCACTCATCGATGACAACCATAAAATCAACCACCGAAAATACTTAAAAATCATAAAAAATATCATCAAACTTCCATCTAGAAAAAATTATCAAGGAATTAGCTTGAGAGAGTAAGGAAATTTTAACTCAAAAATTTAGAGGTATGTGTTAACAAAGGATCTTAACACGTATGTGCATTTTAGAGCTTAAAAATAATACAATCAGTACTTGGAGTTCAAAGATGCCCCAAGGTTCCATTTAAGGTATACACAGTTTGCCTTTAGTTCTTGATGATAAATCTTGAAATAAATTATAAAAATAGTTATTTTTAGGATCTCTAAAATGTTATCATGGAAGTAAAATAAAGAAAATGGTGATTTTTAATTATTTGGTATTTTATTTTTTAGGATTTTAACCAAACAGTCTGCCTAGGTACACTACCAGAGCACTCCAGTTTCTCGAGGGCATTTGTGGAGTTTATAGTGGAATTTTGATCTGAAATATTTACTTAGTGACCCTGAGGGTATGTATCTTATACACACTTGAGATTGAAAATTGAAATAAAGCAATGAATAAAAATATACTCAAATTGTTAATAACTTCCATATAGTGATGCGCATTAGGTTTTACGGGTTTCGACAAATAGTACATTCCTAAGCCCTTGGACCGTCATATTTGAATGGGATTTGGGATGTGATAAAGATGGTATCATGATCAAAGCTCTTAGTTATGAATAAAAATGTGTTAAAAAAAGCCATAAAGTATAGGGATTCTCATCATGATGAAAATTGTCAACAATAGAATAGATCCGCAAAAATCCAAATAGCATATTAAACTAAAAATGTTATTTTATGATTGTTTGGTTTACTTATTACTAACATTGCAACTTGTCTATAACTATAGATGCTTTGAAGAAGCAATGCGATGTTTGCTTAGGCTGGGACTAATACCATAGAGAACAAAAGCAAAAGGGATGAGCTATCAACAAGGATAACTAGATAAAAATTGAATAGTAGGAGAGGTTGGGACTAATATCATAGAGCATAAGAGACTGTGAAGAGGGTTCATACTGCCTAGAGAGGTGGAGGGTGATTATGGTTAAGTGTAAGCTCTATGGATATACTCATGAGCTAAGAGAGTGACCATACCCTCATAAACCGATAGTAGACCGAGGAATCACATACAGAGGTTTACCCCACTGGTGAGGAGAGCACCATGATAGAAGGTGGAGAACAATGAGCAAGTTGGTGAGAATGGTGGAGGCTAGGAACCTAGGGAAGTTAAAGTGGTTGAAACTAAGTTAGCTAACGGCCAAGCCCTTAATGGCCATTACCCTGATGGTCATCACATCAATGAACATTGAGCTAGATATTAACCAAAGGAAAATAAGTCGATATAGGAATCAAGGAGATGAGTTTGAAAAAAAAGAGAATAAACCCTTAGGATCTATGATTAGAAAGGGTAAGTAAGATGCTTATGAATTCTATTGTTTGAGATATTTGAGTTTGTTATTTTGATTGGTGCTATATGGTTAAGTGTAAGCTCTATGGATATACTCATGAGCTAAGAGAGTGACCATAACCTCATAGACCAATAGTAGACCGAGGAATCACATACGGAGGTTTACCCCACTGGTGAGGAGAGCACCATGATAGAAGGTGGAGAATAATGAGCAAGTTGGTGAGAATGATGGAGGCTAGAAACCTAGGGAAGTTAAAGTGGTTGAAACTAAGTTAGCTAACGGCCAAGCCCTTAATGGCCATTACCCTCATGGTCATCACATCAATGAACATTGAGCTAGATATTAACCAAAGGAAACTAAGTTGATATAGGAATCAAGGAGATGAGTTTGAAAAAAAAAAAGAATAAACCCTTAGGATCTATGATTAGAAAGGCTAAGTGAGTTGCTTATGAATTCTATTATTTGAGATATTTGAGTTTGTTATTTTGATTGGTGCTATTAAAATTTCACAAAATTATGATGTTTGTCAAGAAAATATGAAATTTTGTAATCACTGATAATGTTGACATACTGACATGAAAATATACATTTGGAATATGAATGGGAACCCGACTAATATGTGTGTATGTGTGTGTGCGAAAGAAAAAATATAGATGAGAAATGAAGGAAAATGAAAATGAATATCTATATGTGTCTATGATAAAGTATTTTGAACATATGTGAATAATGCATATTGATATATATACACGTACAAATGATGAGCTATGACTTGAAATATGATGTGATTAGAATTATACAATATTTGAGCCGACACATATATGAATATTATTTATACATAAAAATCTTAGACAATTGAAATATCAAATCACTATTGGGAAAAAAGATATTGTTTGAAAAATGCTTATATGTAACTAAAAGACGTTAGAAGGAGAAAGTGTGAATGGAGTCGATGAGGCTCACATTGAAGAAGACATAGAGAATGCAAATCCAGAGTTGGTAGATGTGCCAACAATGTAAAGGGAAATGCTAGAAGTTAGAAGGCAAGTTGGTGAGCTTAGGAAAGCTAGAAAGGAACCACCACCCCATAGGGAAGAACTTATCATAGAGGTTAGGAAAGTAGAAAGAAGGATAAATGAACTTAAAGGGAATGTAGAAAGCTCTGTTCATAGGAATAAGAGAAGAATGTTACCTAATGAAGGAATCACTTTAAAAGATTTCAAAAAGATGAAACCTCCCACATTCATCGGTACTGATGGTAAGGATCCCCAAGATTTTCAAGAGGAAATGGATAAGTACTTTTAGAGGTTGAGTTGCTCAGATGTGAAGGCTATTGAGCTGGTTGGGATACAATTGCAAAAGGATGTATGGGAGTGGTATAAGCATTAAGTGAAAGACATAATACATGGGGATGTACTGTTGACCTATAAAGAGTTTCAAGGGAAGCTTTTAATTGAATTTTTGTTTAAAGGAGAGACACAAAATAGGATGTTGCAGTTTGAAAAGCTAAAACATAAGCCAATGATGCCGGTATAGAAGAATATACTAGGGAATTTAAGAGGCTAAGCAAATATGCTTTGTACATCATGCTTATAGAGGTAAAAAAAGGCTGAGAGGTTTAGGCGATGACTTTATTGGACCTTTATACTAAGGTTTAATTTCCACCAAGTTTCACACTTTGGTTGTGGTGGTTGATAAGGAAAAGCAAATGAAGACACGCTATAAGGCAAAAGCAATAAAGAGATGCCAGTAGTAAAGGAAAAGGAAAATGACCTTGGAACCCATATAGGTGTGGGGTAGCTGATGGAGGATTAAACACAAGACCCCTGATAGGGAGTGGCCCAATTATAGGATTCCCGATAGCTAGAGCCCATAGTGTGTCGAATTTAATGGCCCAAGTTATAGGAAATGCTAGAAAAGGCTCACATTATGCATGTTGCCAATAAGCCACCCACTATAATCGTTGTTAAGGGAACCATGTTGGGATGTGCCAATGTGGAAAATTAACATGTTTTAGATGTGGACAGTCAAGACATATGAAGAGGGACTGCCCTTAAGGAATGAGAGCTTGATTTAACCCTCCAATATCATAAACTACAATACAGATGAGACCTATGGGGTCAAAACACTAGAATATGGAAGCTTATTCAAGAAGAGGATAAGGGTAAGCAAGGAGTTCATCAACTTTAAGTTTTAATATAATAAGAAGAGAGAAAGGAAGAGTTTTTGTAATGACCCATCAAGATCTCAAGGAGTCAAATGCTACCATAACAGATACTCTTAAATTATAGTCCCAAGATGAAAATTGTTTATTTAACTCATAAGCCACCCATACATTTGTGTATCCTATGTTTAGGAATAAACTAAATAATCACCAAAATGATTATCTAAAAGATGAAAGTCAGGACTATGTTAGGACAAATCGTGATATCTAGTCGGATATATATAGATTGTATACTGAAGATATAAGGTAAGATACTTAAGGCAAATTTAATTGTGTTGCCCAGACTTGAGTTTGATGTGATATTAGGGAATTATTGGTTAGCAATTAATGGATCAAAGTTTGATTACAAAAATAAATGGGTAGATTTTGAGTTAGAAAGCGGAGATCCATTCACCTACCAAGGAGAAATAAAATCAACATTATGTTTTCTCATTTCAACATTAGTTGCTAGGAGACTAATAAATAAATGGTGTCATGCATTTTTACATGTTGTGGATAGCCGGGAAAAGGACCAGAAGTTAGAATAGATACCATAGTTAGGATTTTCCCATAAGTTTTCCCAAAAGACTTACCTGGACTACCGCCTGCTTGAAAGATAGGTTCACTATTGAGTTACTATCGGACACTAAACCTATATCAATTGCACTGTATATGATGGAACCAATGGAATTGAAGGAGTTAAAGAAATAACTACAAGAGCTAAGGGATTCATTAGGCCTATTAGTTCTTCATAGGGTGCAACGATTTTGTTTATAAGAAAGAAGGATGAAACCTTAAGGTTATGCATAAATTACCAACAACTCAAAAAGGTTACCATTAAGAACAAATATCATTGTTTATGCCTAAAAATAAATTTTAGGCTTAGAAATATAAATTAAAAGAGTTTTTTTTTTGGATTTAATGGCCTAAAAATCATTAAGCCCAATTGAGAAGTCCATGTGATTAAGTGATTCGACATCAGGTCATTGTAGAATTCCAGAATCAGAGACTTACAGACAAAGGCATGTCATGTATTGGAATTGTAAATTTATTTCCTCTGGTGATTACTGATATTCTGTCTTCTGACTGAGGAAGTGGTTTAAAAGTAACAGTGATAAAACAATCAAGGGATCCAACACTCATCAATCAACAAACAACTCAAAAAATAGTCAACATAATAATCAATCAACTAAACTAGTTATTAATCTATAATTTTTAGTTCACATTTTAGTTTTTCCTTAAGCTATCTTTCCTTTTACTGTATTCACCCTTTTTTAGCCTTCCTCAATATTTTTCAATTAATTGTAATCGTTAATTTCCAAAGAATCAATACAAACATGCTTTGCACTCTCCAAATACAATTCTATTTCATTTGCAATTTAAATATAGTGAAATATAAACAAATTATGGTAAAAGAGTCTGGAAATTCGCACCATTTGATTAGAAGTCAGTATTTCGCACAACTGATGAACTTCTCCTCTAGCATGCCCACACGTCTGAAAAATAATGCAACAATCTTTTTTGGAATGCCCAGTGGGACCACGTTTCACATTCACTATGCCCAAATTAAGAAATGGTAAAGTAATTGCTAAAGTTGGAGATTCATCTAATAAAACGCCTGAGCAATCAGGTGATGAACATTTCGATGAAGCTCAGACTCCTCAGAGCCGAAGTAGAGACAAATCTCCCATCGACCTGACGGGGGATAGCTTGAAAATTATTAAAGATGCTAGTGAGAACACTGGTTCTCAAAACTTTGATAAGTTCGAAGCGCTACAAGAGGCAATTCTTTAAGTAGTAAACTTAATAAAACATGTTAACAATATAATGTATCATACTTTTGGTAATTTTTTTAAAAAAAATATGACTTATCTAATACAAACTCTTTCTAAAAATGCTGATCAAATATCGAAACAGGAAAACACCTTAAAATCGGTGACGCAATATGAAGTTGCTAATTCTATGAGACCTTCCTCAGGATTTCCTTTAGCCACTGATGACATGTACAAACCTCCTCACTGAAGGAAAGAGGTTGCACCTATCAAAATTAATAATCTTATCGGCTTTACTAGTCGTAATACTAGTATTAATAATAATAATAATAATAATAATAATAATAAGCCTACTCAATAAGAGTTTTTACAAAACTAAGCCTATTTTGCAGCCTGGAGTCTATGAACAAGAGAACAAAGGCATGGGGGGCAACCTTCCTCAAGGGTATATGCCACTTCCTTAGGCTTTAAGGATGGGAGGAGTTGATTTAGAGGTTGTACATGATGTGGTGCAAGAGTTGTACGGTCCTGGTCTTCGTCAAGTGCACCGGCCCGAATTCCACGAGCCATATCTGAACATGATTGATAGAGATAATCCTTACCCAAGGGGTTATTGTGTTCCTAAATTTTTCCTATTTTTTAG
>CAOJBK013442545.1:0-10883 GCA_948294925.1 Codiaeum variegatum
TTTTCAGTAATAATAAAACCACAAAATAGATAAATGATTAGTGATTTAGTAAAATTAACCTAAACAAAATAAAAAAAAATAATATAAATAACTTTAATAACTTCTATAAACCTGAGCCCCCACCCAAAGCAACACTGACTATTTAAAGGCAGTATTGTACATGAATTAAACATAGCATAAAATAACAAAAAAAGAACACTTGTATCAAGACCCTAATATCATTAAAACCAAATAGTTTTAACAAAATTAGGGTTTCCTGTACATAACACAAATTTGTGTTATGAACAGAAAACCCTAATTTTCAAATACAAATTAAAAAATTTTACTTAATTTAGACAGATTTAGGGTTTGATTGTAAAATTAGGGTTTTTTTCGAAAATTTGGGAAAAAAACCTAATTTTATAAATAAACCCTAAACCTGTCAAAATATATTTAAAGTCTTTAATTAAAATTATAATTATAAATTTAACATTATAATTAAACAATATAATTAAAACACCTAAAAGTATAAAGAGAGAATTGTGAGTTTCATCTAATCACAGAGATCAACTAATTCATAGTAACTTTGAAGGATCACAGTGCTTCTACCATTGTTGATCTCCGCATGCAAAAACAAAGAAATTAAATTAGTTCTTAAATAAGCAGTTAAACCAAAATCTAATGAAGAACTAGCAAGAAATTTTAAAAATTGAAACTTACCTTAGATTATGGAGGCTCATATGTAAAGAAAGTTTGAACATATTCAAAATAATCAAAGCAAAAGGCAGCATCCACCCAGAAACTAAGAGAACTTAGTTATTATCTCATAAATTCAAAAGAAAAAAGATTAGCTTACACCAGAAATGCAGGAAAACATAATTATCTCACAAATTCAAAAGAAAAAATGTTAGCTTCCACTAGAAATGAAGGAGGGCATAGTTCTCACAGATTCAATAGAAAAATGTTAGCTTCCACCAGAAATGAAAAAATAGTTATTATCTCATAGCTTCAAAAGAAAAAGTGTTGGCTTCCACCATATAGTTTAGAAGGATCGAAGACAAAATCAATGAAATCAAGATGATTTCAAGAAGAAATGAAGAAAATTATTTGGAAAATAAGCAATTTTCCTTACATATCGAAGAGAGAGAAAGGAAGGAAGTTAGAGAGAAGTCAAAGCATTTGTGATAGAGATAGAAATGAGAGAACGGCAGCATTGAGTGTGTGTGATGAGTGAGTGTGAGTGACAGAGACGAGAATAAGATGCTTATATACCTAGGGTTTAGTTTATATACGATTACAAAAAAATTGGCTTTTTGATTTTCGATTTGGTTCAGTTCTCAAAAAGGCAAAATTGAATCGAAAACTAAAAATCAAACTTTTTTATATTCTTAAACTGAACCATTTATCCCAAAACTAAATTTTTTTTCAATTTGGTTCGATTTGATTTTTTGGTTTGGTTCTATTTTGCCCACCCATATCCAGCATTTCCTAATATAAAATAGTATTTCCTAATATAAAAAAGTGATATAATGAAAAATAAAAGTCCTCTTAATAGATTCAGTACTTCTATAATAGTGTTTTGAGTTAGTTTCAAGTTTCTATTGAAACTATTAAGACTAATCAAGGTTTTGAGTTTCATTTGCATGACTTTTATCATTTAAAAGGCATTATTCATCAATAATCTTATGTATATAGGCCTCAATAGAATGGAACTGTTGAGAGGAAACCTCGGCACATTTTTAATGTTGTCTGGCCTTTGCTTTTTCATTCACAATTACCTTTGAAATTATTAGGGATGTTGTACTTATAGCAATTTACCTGATTAATAGCACACCTACAAATAACTTATGTGATCTTTCACCTTATGAAAAGCTTTTAAACTATTCACCTTTTTATTATAGAAAATCTTGTTTCTCACAAAAGTAAGTTTGATCCTAGAGGTAGACAATATATTTTCATGGGTTATCCCCATAACATTACGGGTTGTAAACTGTATAATCTAGAAACACACACTATAGATGATGATTCTTATGGTAGCTATATGAGAGTGGTTAAAGATTATATACATGTCTTTAGAGTTTTTCCCACCGCTAGCTTTACCTAGAATAAGCTAGTTCCAAGAGAATTAGTTATTCCCTTTTTTTTTCTCTCTTAATGGTAAGAAATGGCTTCGTTTAAATCTTGAAAGGGAGAGTTGTTTTAAGTTTGATATTTTGGGCTCTATATTTTGGCACTACTGCCTTGCTTATTTGGAAGTTCAGATTTGAAGTTCTTTTTTGTCTTGAGTTTAAGTTATCTCATGATATTCCTTACTTTGTTGTCATGAAGTCTAAATCCTTTACTAAAGCTTTCAATGCTATATTTTGCTTGAACTATCCTTTCGAAGCACAGAGCACGGGAGCTCTTATTATTTAGTTTCCACCTAGCTATGGGTGGTCTAAAATATACTTTGATATTGCTTATAATCCAACCTTTGGATATGCTATAGCAGGGGATCCCTTGAGAAATTTTGAAGGAGTTTGGAAGGGAAGTTTCATGACATATGTTGGTAAATGTAGAATCCTTCAAGCTAAACTTTGGGATATTTTTTAAGGATAAAGATGGCTATCAAGCATGGTACTAGGAGGTGGATTTTTTAATGTAACAACAAGTTTGTCATTGATCTTTTGCATAAGAAAGTTGATATGGTGATGAGTTTCAAGCCCTTAGTGAAAGATATACTTACTTTTGTTTTGAACATGGAAATTAATTTCTGTACATTTACTATAAGAAAAATCATGTTACAGGCCGATTAGCTTTTACAACATTTGTTCTTAACCACAGATGCCATTTCCTAGATGATGCCCTTTCATTTCTTAGTCATGTGTTATTTGATGATCTAACTGGAAAGGCCACGTTACATGATGATAAATCTTCAATTTTCTCTTCTATTTTTTCTTTTAAATGTTAAGTCTATTGCTTAGTTAAATGTCTTTTGTGCGTAGCAATATTTTCAAGAGAGTTAAGCAAGTTATTGAGGCAAGTTGCAAAAGTTATTAGAGGCAGTTAGAGGATTGCTGAGCTGAGAATCTTCTATATTTGAGTAATAGATTTGTTGCGTGAATGCAAAAAGTGAGAGAGAGTATAAATTCATATTGTATGCATTGTACTAATCAGTTCCAGCAATAAGAACAGTCTCTCTCATCTTTTCTTTCTCTAGAATGCCCTCAATTCTTTTATTCTTCTTCCTTAATCATCTTCTTTCTTATCATCTCAATTCTTTTACTACTTTTGATAAACGTTCATGAATTCATTAGAATTTAGCCTAGTAATTGAATTTTTACATGGTATCAGAGACAGGTCAGGCAAATCTGAGAAGAATTTCAAGAATTTGAGATAAGTTCTTTCATTTTTCTATTGAATCAATTGTTGTTAAAGTAAAAGAAAAGTAAAGAGCAGTAGTTACTATTGAATTGTGTTACCAATATTGAATTTTTTTTTATGAATATTGATAATATTGAATCAATTCTTAGAATTTTGAAGACTTGTATAGTTTAGAGGTTCCATATCTAAAAAATTCAGCTTTTCTTGTCAAATTATTCTAGAATAGATCAATTTCAATGGCCAATAATCAAATTACAAGTACTTTTGTTCAGCACACTCCAATCTTTCTACCTAATGTGATTTTAGATGAAAATAACTATGCTACATGGTTATTTCGCATGGAGTCTTTTCTTAAAGGCTTGAATTTGTATGGATATGTTGATGAATCAGTTCAATGTCCAGAATAGTTTTAGTTAATTTTAGATGGAACTACTATAGTATTGATAGCTAGTTACTTAAAGTGGAAAGAAAAAGATCAGAACATAGTGGACGTGATAGCTCAAACATTGAGTCCTAGGGCTCTTTCAATTTGGAGTAATTGTGCAGTGAAGATGTGGAATTATCTTAAAGCCAAGTTTACATATGCCAATAAACAAAATATTTTATAGCTAAAGTCCAATTTACAGAGAATCAAGAAAGGAATAGATTTTGTAGAGGTATATCTTGAGAAAATTAAAACAACTAGAGATGCATTAATAATAGTTGGTGTTCATATGAATGGTGATGATATAATTGTGATTGTTCTGGAAGGATTACCTCCTAAATTTACTGTTATTAAGACACTAATCAGGACTCAAAATAATTATACAATGACAACACTTAAGAACATGCTAAAGTCTGCTGAATATGATATTAAGCAGGCATCTCAATCTTCAACATTACTACCTTTAACTGCTATGAGTGTAAATTTTAATGTTCCAAAACCTAGACATTCACATTCTTATTATCACTCTTATGGTTCTTCTACATCACTTCAACCCAAGTTATCACAATCCTATAATTTTACTGGTCAGTCTCTTTCACACAACATTATATACAACCTCATGGTTTTCAACCTCATTATGGTCAATCTTCACCTTTCACTGGATTTTATGTGCAAAATAGAGGACGATCTTATAAAATGACTAGTAGGAGTAATTTTCCAAACTTTGGAAAAGGAGGTGCTACAAATGAGAATTGTCAACTGTGTTACAAACAATGGCATAGTGCAAGGACATGCAACAGATTGTCTTCTTTTATTAATTCTGGTATTATGCCACCTCAATTAGAATGTCAATACTATGGTAAGAGGAATCACACAGCTTACAAATGCTTCAATTTGATAGGCTTTCCTAATCAAAGGAATTTTGTTAGCATAAATTATAGTGGAGGCTCTTCTAATATGTAGACTGATGATAATGTTGGATCATTTAATGCAGCTCAAGGTCACATGGCACTATCTTATTCTAATGTTACTGGTATGCAGGCTCATAATAATTTTCATCTTGGACTTCTTGCAATAGATAGTCTTAATGACTTATCAGGTGAATTTAAGCTTCCATTAGCTTCTGCTTTTCATGCTTCTAGTCCATTCTGGATAGCTGATTTAGGAGCTAACAAGCATATGACTTTAGAACTAGGTTTACTAACTAATATTACTAAATATCATGCTACTGAAGCTGTGACAGTTGGAAGTGGCGAGGAATTACCTATCACTCATATTGGTAACTCTACACTTGGCACTTTAGCCTTGTCTAATGTTCTTTTGATACCTAAACTAGCTTCTAATATATATATATATATATATAATAATGTGAGAGTAATACTTGATGAATTTGAATGTTTAATACATGACAAAGATCAAGTCAGACTGCTTTACAAAGGCTTGAGTAGGGAAGGTCTATAGCATGTACCATGTTCTCTTTCATTAACTTCTTTAGCATCCTCTATACAAAAAGCTTCTATTACCATTCCTTCAACTACTGATGCTGCTTTCCTTGGGAAGTAAGTCCATCATTCCTTGTGGTATAAAAGACTTGGCCATGCTTCTAATGCAGTTGTTGCTTCTATGTCGTAAAAAGCTGGTATCAAGGATAAGCTTGACAGTACTTTTATATGTGAGGCCTGTTTTTTAAGAAAATTCACTAAACTTCCTTTACAGATTCCAAAAATAAATATAATATTCCTTTTGAAATAATCCACTTTGATGTATGGAGTCTCTTTACAAGGGTTTAGGTATTTTGTTCTATTCATACATGATTATACCATATTTACCTAGATTTTTCCTTTCAAACATAAATCAAAAGTGTTTCATACATTTCAACACTTTCATGCTTTTGTTAGAACTCAATTTACTTATGTTATTAAGTGTTTAAAAAGTGATGGAGGTGGAGAATATATTAGTAATGGTTTAAAATGTTACCTAAATAAATAAGGCTTTCTTCATCAAGTCACTTGTCCTTATATCCCTCAGCAAAATAGTATTATTAAGAGGAAAATTAGACATATTACTAAAATTGTACTCACCTTGTTACATCAAGCTTCCCTACCTTTTTCCTTCTGGTATTATGCTTATGCTTTCGCTGTTTTTGTTATTAACAAGATACCTACTATTGTTCTTAATATGTCATCTCCTTATAAATTGTTGTTTCATTAAGTACCTGCTATTTACTCTATCAAAGTTTTTGGTTCTGCTTGCTTTCCTCGATTAGTTCCTTATAACAATCATAAGCTTCAATATAAGTCTGATAAATGTATTTTCATATGATATGCTCTTGGATACAAAGGCTCCATTTGTTATCATTACCCTACAAAGAAGGTTATTGTGTCCAGACATGTTCTATTTGGTGAGTCTCAGTTTCCTTATGTAGATGTTCTACACAAATCCTTTCCATTTAATTCTTCTTCTTCTCCTCCTATGTCATCTAATTCTTTTCTCATGTCTGCTCCTACTCAAACCTCCCAAGCATTTGTTCCTGCTGTAGTCCAGCATTCAAGATAGCATGATGTGGACATTTCATTTCTAGTTATAGCTGAAGAGATCAGTGTACTTCCTAACTCTCATATGACTCCTATTCCTGCCACTACTGTGAATGATGTGGTCAATTCTCCTGAACCTGTTGCTTTTCAAGCACAAACTATGCTTGAAAGAGTATCTGTACTAGAAAGTGTGACAGTACCAGATATAACTGTAGAACCTGAGTCTATTATGCACAATGTATCTGCTCTAGCTGGTTAACTAAATCTTATTTTTCAATTTAATAGTCATCTTATGGTTACCAATGAAAAAAGGGGCATATCAAAGAAAAAGCTTTTGTTTCAACATAAAAACAGAAGTTAGACACTGCTAGTGATCTTCAATTTATAGAACCAACTAACTATAAACAAGCCTTAACTTATGTTGAGTGGAAGACAATAATATACACTGAAATGATGCTCTTCAATCTCAAAACACTTGGGCTTTGGTTCCTCTTCCACCAAATAAGAACACAGTTAATTACAAGTAGATTTTCAAAATTAAATGGCATGCTAAAATAATATGGGCAGTCTACACTATTTTTTAGGCTTGGAGGTTAGGTATTTACCTGAAGGTGGACTATTTCTTAGTCAAAGTAAATATGCTAACAATATTCTTCTTAGAAATAATATGGAAGATTGTAATCCTCAACTTACACCTAGTCAGCCCGGTCAAAAACTTTTCAAAGAAGTATGACCTTTCTTATCAAAAGATGAGGTTCATTAGTATAGAAGTTTAGTTGGATGCTTGAAATATTTGACTTTCACTAGGCCAAATATAGTATTCAATGTGAATTTGGTGTGTCAGTTCATGCAGTATCCTACAACACATCATTTGATTGCAACAAAATGTATATTAAGGTATGTTAAAGGCACTATAGACGCTGGTATTGTGTTTCCAGTTACTATGGATAGTTCAGAACCTTGTTTAATTAAAGCTTACTATGATGTTGATTGGGCTGGAGATCCTAATGATAGAAGGTCAACTACATGATTTGTAATTCTCCTAAATGACTCCCTTATTTCTTGGACAAGCAAAAAGCAACATTGTGTGACCAGGTCTAGCACTGAGGCTGAATATAAAGCTATGGCAGACACTGTTGCTAAACTTCAGTGGTCACTTAACTTGTTTCAAGATCTTAGTCTTCCAGTATCTACACCATATCTCTACTGTGACAATGTTTCAGCACTATCCCTAGCTCTTAATCCAACTCATCACTCGAAAATGAAACATGTTGAGATGGATGTTCATTTAACAAGAGAAAAGGTGAAATCTAGTGTTTTCACACTACATTACACACCTACATCTCTCTAGATTGCTTATTTACTGACTAAAGGACTTTGTCATTCTAAGCATGCTAATTTTTGTTCTAGTTAGATGAGAGAGTCCCATCATCAAGCTGAGGGGGGAGGGGGTGTTAAGTCTATTGTTTGGTTAAATGTCTTCTGTGCATAAGGTTTAGTGTGTTACAACAACTTGAAGTAGTTACAGCAATAGTAAATTGAAGCGGTTGCAGTTGGAGTATTCACAAGTGATTACGACAGCAGTATTTTCAAGAGAGCTGAGCAAGTTGTTGATGCAAGTTGCAGAAGTTGTTAGATTCAATTAGAGGATTGCTGAGCTAGACAATGAACTGAGAATCTTCTAGATTTGAGTAACAAATTTGTAGTGTGAATGAAAAAAGTGAGAAAGAGTATAAATTCAGTTTGTATACACTATACTAATCAGTTCTAGCAATAAGAACAGTCTCTCTCATCTTTCCTCTCTCTAAAATGCTCTCAATTCTCTTCTTCTTCCTCAATCATTTTCTTTCTTATCATCTTAATTCTTTTACTGGTTTTGATAAATGTTCATGAATTCATTAAAATTTAGCTTAGTAATTGAATTTTTACATTAAAGGTTCTGACCTTGTCAATATGTAGAAGAAAAAAATAAAATAATTTGACAAAAAATTTCACTAAAATAAGCAAGCATATACCTTTGGACCTAAATGTATTTTATTGTTACCTTTAAATTTGTATTTCTTAATTAATAGAACGGATGTGTCAAACATAAACAATTAAGACGTAACTAACACACGTAATGGACCGTACAATAAGGACAATACATGTGATCTTTGAGGAAGAAATGAGGAACTTTCCTTGGCCTAGTCATGATCAAGAGTCATGAAAAATAGAAATTAAAAATATATTATTATTTTCATTAGTTTGAAATATAATCTTTAATTGATTTAAAAAGTCAACTTGGCATTTATTTGATTATTAGTACTTATTTTTTCTCAAAAATATATCAATTCTTTTCTTTATTGATGACTTCATTTATATGCATGGTTTGAGCCTTGAGAACTCATGCAATCTTCTAGACTTAGCACAGTTTTTTTTTTAAAAAAAAAAACTCTTATATAAAAATGTAGCAATTAATTTCCTAAATCAACAATTTGTTTGGAATAGAGTTGGCAAAAAAAATTGTTTGGAATAGAACCCAAACATGAAATTGACACTTTTTCTTGAAAAATTAAGGTGGAATTGATAAAATGAAAAAGTTAAGTGCTAAAAAATAATTCATATAATTTATAAATTATACAAATAACTAAAAAATTAATTATTTATAAAATTTAGTATAGATTTTAAATTTTTAATTTTAAATACCGAGTAATATTATCAAGCATTCAATTAATAATTATTGTTAAAATTAAGGTAATAATAGTTGTAAACCTAAAATTACTTTATAGAAATTGACTTAACAACCTTAAATTCAGTTTTTATCCATGTAAGTTTTCTTATTCCTCCAAACTTAAATTTACTTGGCTACTTTTGTGTTGCTACCGCTTCTTTATGGTCAATGGTCATAGCTATTGATTCAGTTATTACGGTGACCTCCTCCATTAAATTCTGAAATTATCTTTGAAATCCCAATCCAATTTCAATTTTCTTTTTAAAATTTTTAAAAAAAATATATATTTGATTAAAGTTAGAAACAATAAAATATATAAATTTATGTATGCATTTGTTATCCTAGTCTTTTTTTCTCACTTTTTTTATAATTTTAATGATCTAAAATATTTTATATTTTTTAAATTTTTAAATTTTATTTTATTCTTAAGAAATTATCAATTTATGTATATTTTTTTAATAGTTTCAAATCGATCATCAGACTATATCAACTACCAATTCATACTGATGTGGTCTATTTTGTACCCCCTTTAACCCAATGATAAATTTAGAATTGTTTGTTGTCATTACAAATATGAAAAATGAAATGATATAAGCAAGCCATTATTATTAATTTTGAATCTTTCAAAGGGAAATGAAAGAGAACGAAGATGGTAGACAAAGCAAAGAGCATAGGAAGTTGAAAATGAGAAGGAAAGTTAAAATGGAAGGATTTATATAGGTTTTCTAGAAGACTCTTCACATTTTCGACCGCTAAAAATAAAAAACTACATATGGTAAAAAAATTTAAATGAGCTGACAGCCACGTGGCAGAGAAAAGTGCTCGAAGAAGAGCGTCCACCTTCTGTCTTTGTCACACTAATAAGCGAAGACCCCGACCTTCGCCAGGAGACCCTTAATGGCGGGGATGACGAGTAAAAACCTCAGAACCGCATCAGAGCAACGATAAAACAACAATAAATATCAAAACAAAATTGAAGAAATTATATTTGAATAGATTCAGAGGAGGAATATATTGAAAAACCTCACAAGAGCCAATAGATTAACTCAATGACAAGACCTAAGAGCCGCATGAATGGTGTCGAATGTACAACAAGGGTTCGAATTGAAAAATTGACAGAGAAAATTAAAAAAAAATTTACAAAAAGGCAACAGTCTGCCCACATCGAAGCATGATAAAGCGAAGCAATGGAAGTAGCAAATGATATTAGACCCTCTGCTTGAAGATTTATTCAACAAATGACTCATACTGAGGACCCTACGCCCTTAGATGAACAAAGGGAGTTTCTGATGCGGGTATAGTAAAAACACAATGGATCTAGCCCATGAGCTATAAAACAACAGCCCAAGAAGGCCAAAGAAGCTTAAAGTCTAAAAATAACTCAAGAACAGAACAGTCAGGACACGACCTTCGAAGAGTACCTTGCCAAAGACACCTTCGACATATGAGCCGCAGTTGGAGAATCAGAAGAATATTTCCTTGTATATGTGTCCTATACTCATTAAGGACCACCATACAAATCAATTAGCTCATGACACGTGGTACTCTCATATGACAATACATGTCCACCTCAAGAATCTAACAAACACTAAAAATACATCAATTTGGCATATATTTTAAAGTATGCAATACTTGTCCTAAAGCTCCATACCATAATCAGTTCTAAGAATTCAACCGAGTTTAAAACATTATTCAATCCACATTCTGACTTAGGCGTTGAAGGATTTTTGTCAAACTCAAAGCTAATCCTCTAAGCTCATATTTGTTTGTAGTGCATGTCTACAAGATTCAACCCAGTTCAATCCAGTCCAAAAGAGATCAGAAATTGTTAGGTTCAAGATTTATCGCCAACATTTAATAAATTTAAAAAAAA
>CAOJBK013443515.1:0-10965 GCA_948294925.1 Codiaeum variegatum
TTTACAAAGATTCTAGCATGTCTTGAAGACTAATTTATAAAAGGATTAATTCAGTTATGTCATACTTTGTATGATATACAAATGGGCATGACTAAATTGATATGGACTAAGATAAATAATAAATAATTTACTTAAGATGTGATTAATTATTGGCTAAAGCGATTCCTAATTATGCTAATCAAGTTAATTAATTGACTAATTGCCTAGTCAATTAAGTCAATTTGATACTAGCATAAGTAACCTATCTTCCTAAAATCACTTTACCTTAAACTAAGGATTAGTGGTTAATAGGGGTATGGGTATAAGTATGTGGGTTCATCATATTTTGCCTAAGACAAGAAAGCTTGGGTACTATTCATCTTCTTTAAGCTTGAGATTTTCTCCTAAATGTTAGAGAGAGAAACTTGAGTTATAGAGAGAGAAAGTTCTAAAACACCACTCCCTTTTAGAGAGAGAGAGTTTATTTTTTTATGAAGAGTTCTTCAACTATAAACTCTTATTCTAAAGCCTTGAGAAGGAGTGTGTCGAGCCATCTTAGTCCAAGAATCCCCAAAGTCTCAAGGTCTTAACAAAGGAGCAATAACCAAAGCATTGGGCAACCATGAGAGGGTTAAAGCTTATTAAGGGAGACAAGGAGATATAAGCCTTTGAGAAAGCTTCGGTGTGTATCGAGCTACATGCTTCACACTTGAGGAGCTAAACAAAGGAAGAAGTGAAGGTATTTGATACTTCAAACACCCTTCTAAGTTTTAATTGTGTTTTGAACAATAAATTGGTAATGAATCCTTGATTAAAGATAATGGTCCAAACCTATGTTTAGATGTTAATTAAAGAGTTTAATGAACAAATAAACCTCCACGCTAAAAGATTTTTGGCATGGAAATTATTTTCACAAGTTTTGAAAATAAAAAATTGAACCATCTCGGTTCGCTCATTTTTCTCTGTTTTCGCCTTTCGCTGTGCGGCTTGTATTTTTCCTTCACTCAATACCCCAAAGGAATAGCAATAATGTTGTTAACCACATTTTGGTCTAAAGTATCAGGTAAGTTCCAATGGCTATTAACAATACAAAGAGACCTATTCATGTTTCAAATTTTTAACTGAAAATTCCAGCTCCAATTGCTCTCCAATAGTAGGATTAGGCCATTTGTCATTCCAAAAATTAAGAGTAGAATTGGCACCAATGAACCACTTTGCTGAACCACGAAAGAGAACATAAATCTCTTTAATAGATAGCTAGATTGAAGAGTAAAAATAATACTGCTTGACCAGTCCCGAACTACTTAAAAATCGCTTGCGAAGAAGATTGACGAGTGATGTTTTGCACGATATAATAGACCAGGCCAGCTTTCCCAGCATTCTTGATTAAAAAATGTCAAGCTTCTTCAAACCCACTCCTCCTTCCATAATAGATTTATAGCATAAATGCCATGGCACAATAATAGCTTTATTCTTATCAATAGAACCTGTCCATAAAACCTTATGCATGTACCTTTACATGTGTGAAATAAGAGACTTAGGCCATTTATAACATGAAAACAAGTGGAGAAATGAGCTCTTAATCACTGATTTTAATAAGGCTAGCCTGTCAGCCATTGAGAGAGTTCTCCCTTTCCAATTTGAGAGTTTTTGAATAATCTTATTAGCTATTAGCTTCAGAAAAGCCTTCCTTGGTGCTCTGGAGAATAAGGGAACTCTAAGATAAGTGAAAGGTAGAAGCTAAAGTAATAAGGTTTGTAGCCCATCTTGGTGTCATCGTACTACTAAAAAAGATGTCAAATTTCTGCCAATTAACTCGTTGACCAGATATAGAGCCATATAGCTCAAAAATACCATTAATAGCTTGTCATTCTTTCTTGAAGCTTTGTAAAACATCAACAAATCATCTGTATACATCACGTGAGTTGGAAATAAGCAATTATAGGTATAATTAGTAGAGAGGGTCTCTCTACTAATTATAGGTATAATTATATGGATATCTCTTCAATACAACCCACCACTATTGCATTGAAGAGAGATCCATCTGCTAAGAAAATTAGTAGCAATATAAAAAAGCAATGGGGAGAGAGGGTCCCCCTGTCGAACCCATCAAGAGCAAGCAAAGTATCCCCTTGGAGCCCTGTTTAACATAATATAAATTTTCGAGGAAGAAAAAAATAGAGAACAGCCTATCTCTAAACTGAAAGGAAAACCTAAAGCATTTCAACACATCTAATGTGAAATTCTATTCAAGAGTATCAAATGCTTTACGAATGTCAATATTCATGGCCATGTTACCCTCAAATCATTTTTTGTCCAGTATGTTAACTCCTTCAGTAGCTATAGCAATACACTCAAAGATATTTCTACAAGGAAAGAATCTAAATTAATTAGAGGAAAAGATACAAGAAGCATTAGCAGCTAATCTATCAATAAGAATTTTAGTTATAATTTTAAAACTAAAATTACTAAGAACTATGGGTCTGTATTGTTCAATGGTTATAACATCAATATTCTTAAGGAGAAGAATCATAGAAATAGAATTTAAGTAATGGAGGGTCACACCTAAAGTAAAAACATTATAGATGGCAGGACAAACATCATCTTTAACTACATCCCAAAATGCTCTATAACATAACCTCGTAAAACAATAAGGACCTTAACAAAAACCATCCTTCTGATTTCCTCAGGAGTAGGTCTTCTGGTAAGCTCTGCATTTTCCAAATCAGTCACGGGTTGGGGAACAACTTGCTTAATGATATTAATGTTTGACTTTACATTTGTGTCAGATCATAAAAGATTGCTATAGAAATCAATCACCCCTCAATCAAAGCGTAGTATTCGGTTAAATTGCCACTAACCTCAAGATGATGAATACCTTGAAAGGGATCACGTCTCAAATGCAAGTTATGAAAAAATTATGAATTGTGATCACCATCTGAAAGCCACTTCACCCGACTGTGCTCCCTAACAAAAGTTTCTTACTATTTAAGGTGAAGTTCCAGAGTATCATGAGCTTTAATTTCTTTTTGGTGTAAATCATCAATCAACCCATTATTCTCGATCCACATCTGCAAGTTAATAGAAGCCTTTTTAATAATTTCATATAGCCAACCAAAATCATATATGTTCCACTCTTTGAGAGTTTCTCTAAGCCTCTTAAGTTTAATTATGTGCTATATAGGATGTGTAGCAACTATCGGCATATACCATGAATCAGAGACCACTTGTCGAAGAGAATGATCACTTAGCCACATAGCTTCAAACATGAATCTAGCTGGAGGTTTCGAAGCATTAAGAGACCAGCTAAGGACTAAAGAGCAGTGATCTGATAAGTGATGGGGTAACATCATACATGAAATATTATCCCAAAACTCTAGCGCCTTCAAATTTGCTAAGGCCCGATCAAGTCTGCAAAAAGTAGGACCGCCGTATGTTCTTCTATTACACCAGGTATAAAGATTTCCATGAGTATCGATATTTGTGAAATCACACTTGTTAATAAATCCTCTGAATTCTTTACAAGGAGTGGCAGCTGGGCTCCTTCTTGCTTTTTCATGAGCACCTAATACAACGTTGAAATCTCCAATTGCAAACAATTTTTGAAAGGATGAAGAGTTAAGCTCCGCCATGTCCATTCACAAAAGCCTTGCTTGTTACACCAGTTACAATCATAAATAAAGGACATTCTATGAGTTTCCCCATTAATAATTACATCAAAGGTAACATGTTGCTCATGAATAACAATAGAAATAGGAGTTAAAGAAGAACAATGAGCTAGAATTCATAAAATGGGCAGTGGTTTATTATTAACAACAATCAAATTGTAACCATTCCTATTCTAGCAACTAGCAGTTGAGTTAAAGTCAACCATAGGTTCAACAATGCCAATGAAATCTGGTTTATTTTTACTGTAATAGGAGGTCAGTAAACATATCATCTCTACATTGTCTAGACCTCTACAATTGTAAAAGAAAATCTTCATATGTTAAGACGAGTAAGAGCCATGATATCCCTCCTAGATTAACCTCTAGAAAGGGTAACCTGATACTTATTTTTCCTTGGAGATTTTTTTAGTTCTAGAAATTATTTCCCATGATTCTTCATCCTCCTTATCTGTGTCATCAAATTGATCAGCCCATGATGGAGATTTATTACCTTCTTCCTCTTTCTGGCCATTATCTAGATTTTCCTTATCCTTTCCCTCAAGTTTGCTCAATTTAGAAGGATTTGTAGCATCAATTTTGTCTGTCTATAACTATTAACTATCGATGCTCTAAATAGGGGCCAAATCACAAGTATTTATGTTCATCCCACTAACGGGTTCTAGCTCCTCACTACCTCTATGAATCTCTTCCCGAACCTCATGTGGTACTTGGCTATCATGAGCCTCATGTGGCGCCTGATTTTTAACCTTAGAGACTACATCTTCTGTCACATTTGGCTCATCATTAGGAGTTGCATCATTAGAAACTACATCTAGTCCTGCCATATCCTGACTTAACATGTCAAAAGTATTTTGTAAAGGAATATCATTTGCAATAGGTGTACTTTTCTCTTTCCAATCAGAACAAAATTTATTCTGTTTATTATCAGCTGCAATAGTTTTTGGGGCTTGCTTAGAAGAATAAGATTTTCTATTTCTCCTACGGTCCTTAGATGAATGAATAATACTGGAGCAAGTCTGGTGAAAGGATGGTAAATTCTCGTAAGAAACTTCAATGAAAAGGCTCTTCCTAATCCATTCAATCATGAGATACTCAGGTAGATCATTAGAAAGATCAATATCTACTAGTAATCTAGCATAGTGGCCAAGTTCACCATATGTTATTGCCCTATCAATTTGTAAAAGGGACTTCGATTCCATTTGCAATATCAACCAGTAGCTGCAGATGCCAATATTCTCATGGAAATTTAGTTAATTGAAGCCAAATCTATGCATTAGTTAATTTTTGCTCATCCAGGTTGAAATTCGACGTCCAGTACTGTAGTCCGAGGATACCAGGTTTTAGGCTAATCGAACCTCTAGCCCACACACATTGTTTGTCCGCTAGAGAGCCTCGAACTATATGATAATAGCCTTTCCCAATAGAAGTTAATTTTCAAGACTCCCCTATTCCCCATATCTTCGATAGTTTGTGTTTCATGTCTGCTACTCTTTAAGGGGATTTGCCTTTCAGAAGAACAATTCTACAAATGAGAACAACCTCACACTCCTTGATCCTCTGCTCATAATTTTCTTGGTTAATCTTAATTGCTACATTTCCACCCTTATGCTCAGGGGTTGATTGAGGTGCAGAGATTAACGATGGCTGCAAAAGATTTAGGAGGCAAAACAATCATTTAATTCCTAATAAGTTATTAATCAGTCTTGTTCTGGGTGAAAAGGTTTGAAATACAATCATAGCAGTTAAGTTGGGGTCGATCTGGCGGCCAGAGACTGACGGTCAACCATTATTGGTGACCATGAATTACGTGAAATAAAAGGAAATTAGACTTCCGAGAAAGTCGGAGATCAATGGCTGAAATGAAATGTTATTTCTGAATAATATATTACTTTAATTAAAATATGAAACTTAATTCTTTTCTAAAAATATATTTCTAATTTTTAATTATCTATGACCACAAAAAAAAAAAATTAATTATCTAAACATATACTATAATTGAATTTCTATATTTAAAATATTTTCTTATTTTAAACCATCTAAACACATGCTATAATTTTTTTCCTAAAAAAATATTTTATTAATTAAAATATAAAAATTAATTCTTTCCTAAAATGATATTTCTTATTTTGGACCATCTAAAGTTATAATATAATTGATTTTCCTTATTTTCATATTTAATTTAATAGTTTACTTCTTTTAAATATTTTTCTTTTTTAATAATTTCTCTTTTAAAAATATTTAAAATGTTTTTAATAATTTTTATATAATCAAATTGGCTGGTTGAACCATTCATATTGCAAATCGATAAAAAGATAGATTCCATTTTCTAGTTTAAATTTAAAAACATTGCTCTATGGTATAATATTTATATTTAGACCTAAAAGACATAATTCAATCAAGATCCATCTTTAAACTTTAATCTTAGGATTCACTCAAGCCTAAACATCACTTATCATATAGCATGAAATGGTTTCACATGGTACAATATTATTATGCCTGAGTTAGGATTCCAACCTACGATATTAGATATCCTCATTAAAAATATATAAAATGTGAAAGGGGTATATATATATATATGATAATGATCAATTACTTAAGTAACTCATGCTTGTTTTTTTTTTTTTTGTGATTGATCATAAATGTAATAAAATGCTATATAATATAATATAACTTGCGTAGAATTTAACATCTCTTATCTTCTGACACACCATAGTGATTCTCATTCTTCCACAAAATCACAATAAAGCTCTGAGTCAACTAACAAATTATTTGAATAGAGTAGACAAGAGGAGAGGAGAATAAGTAATGGAAGAGGATGTGCCTATATTACAAGAAAAATAGGACTATTGTAGCATTTTTAAATGGCTATAGAGGCACTTTTTAGCGTCAGAAGGCCATTTCATGACGCATTTAAATGTGTTGCCTTAGGTCCCATTATTAGACCCTTTTGCGAAGCTTTTAACTAGCGTCGGTATAAGCGGGGAAAAAGCATCGTAAAACTAACAACGCTTCCAACTAGTATCGGTATAAGTATGAAAAAAGCACCGCAAGTTTACGATGCTTTTGCAAAGCAATTGCGACACTTTTTTAGCATCGCAAAAGCATAAAAGTGCATGTAAATGCGCCTTTAGATTATTGGAACAAAAAATTCTTATTTAAAATCAAAATTTACAAAATAAACACTAAATTATATAATTTTTTTAAAAATTCATATTTATTAATGTAATAAACATGATAAACTACACAATTTCCATTCAAATTAGAAATAAAGCTCTGAAACTAGCATTAGAAAGAGCATACATGTATTTCCTACAAATCTACACATAATTATAAAAGTACACCCTAAATATGTTAGATAAAGGAACTTCAACACTTAGAATTAGAGAGTCAATGAGCCATATGACCTCATGGACGGCCAACACAATAAGCCAGAACTAGCTCAAGAAAGTGAAAGTAATAGAAGCAGCAACATGGTTTATAAGTTTTAGAATATCCTGCATAAAAGTTGAACACGAAAACATTGAAAACAATATACACATAAACAGAGGACAAAATACTATGATAACAAAACTAAATTAATAAACAACAAAGAAGCTTAAGACTAATATTGAAATTTCAGCAATCAAGCCCAATCAAATGCTAAGTAATAGCTTTTCAAAATACCAGCTACTACCATACTAAAAAGTCCCTTTCCATGAAATTAATGGTCAAGTTTAAAGAACAAAATATAGCACTAAGATATTTCAGCCTTCACAATCAGAAATAGATTCATAACAAGGTTTGCTAGGAAAAAGCTAGCAGAAATCAAAAGCACCAAACTAGGAACTCTAAAGAATCGTAACAAAAAAAGATGCACCAAATTCGTACCTGATGTGATTATTAAGTTAGAGAGAGTGAAAGAAATTTTAATAAAACAAAACCTAACAAGTTATTTCAAACTCTAATAAGTATTTAGGTTGAAATTCATTCTCTATCCAATTAAACCTAAACTTAAAAAAAAAAAAGAGAGAGAGAGACAATAATTATAGTTCTAAATGATATGCTTTAATGCAACCTTCAACAACAATGATCAATCTTCTTCTCCTCAATGTATATCCCATTTTATTTAGAGAATTGTCAAATAAGACAATGATAAACTACTAGAGAGAAAAGAGAATGTAATTACATGATATACATACTATACATTAATCAGAACACTCACCGGGGTGGACATGACCGGATAGCAAGACGGAGTGATGAGCAAGTTGAGGCATAACAACTCAGACAATGTCTATTAAAACCAACTGCTATCAACTGTGAGCATTAGTTGCTTGTAACTATTCACATGTTAGTAACTTAAAACTAATGGCAGTAATAAAAAAGATCTTCATTGGCTGACAAGTGCTTAGGAACTATGGTTAAACATATGAACCTACTATTTCAAATGCATGGTCTCTGAAATTACTATTAATATGATAGAACTAAGCTTTACATTTCCCTCTCATTAATCAAAATTCAGATGGACCTAATTAAATAAATAACAATAACATTGTGACAACTATCTGGATTCTAATAATTTTTGGAGATATAGATGATGTGGAAGAGAAAAATTTAGACTCTAAAACATTTAATTGACATTAGTATAATAACCTCACCATTCAAATCATAAAGCAAGTAACACATCAGTTTCAGCGTTTATGGCCTCGCCAAGTGGAATTTATGCATTATAAAGACCTTCATTCTCTTGTAATAAGAATGGAACCACCACAAGTACACTATCTACAAATACATACCAAAATCAATAATTTTCAAATTACTAAATAATCTCAGACAACACAGTAATTTTCATATACATAAAAACCAAAATCAAAACTAAACCAATCCTAAAAGTCAATCTACAATTTTCTTGTCATTTAAAGAAAAAAGAAAGGAAAGAAAAACAGGAGATTGCAGCTGCTGGAAAAGGTTGTCACCTGTAAGTTTGAGTTCCATTTGCATGGGAGATTTTTTATTAAATAAGAGTAATGCTTCTTCCGGAATATAAAATAATCTAAAATGAAAAAAAAAAACATAAATAGCATAATTTTTTAAATTACTTAAATTTGTAGAATTTAATAACTGAAGCTAACTAAGAAACAATTTTATTTAAACAACAATTTTAAGTTTGGTAAGACTTTTTCTTGAATTTGACTAAATTCTGATTACAATATTATTCACTAACATCAAATTAGCAAGCATTGGTGATTTGCAAAGGATAAACAAGACTGAAGAATTACATAATCAGCAAAAAGAGTGACATTTGATCTAGATGCAAGTGCTACAACTTTGAATTCAAAGAGAATTAGTACATAAGAATTATTATTTATCTACAAAAATAATTATCAATTGTTTTTTTTTTTAATTCAAGAGTTATAATCAATTAAAACAAACTAGAAAAAAATTGAAGAGAATTTTTATCTGAGTACTGATGGAGCCAGTGGATCCAACCATTGAAATAAGCTTAGTACCATCCTAAGTCTTATGGCCAGGCTCTAGAGAAGCTCCAAATGGCCAAGCTAGTGGAGGAGACTGAGCAGAACATTAACTTTTCCTCCCAAATGCTACTCCAAATTCCTTTTTCTTTAAACTGAAACTACCTGAAATTTCAAAAAAGATAAACAAAATTTTGAATAAAACATTTCCATTCCTGCAAAAAAAAAAAAGAACTTAAACAATTAAATCTCTATCTTCATTCCTTTTCATCAGCGAAAACACAAAAAATAAAAAAAGGTTGTAATGGAAGAGTCATAATCTAGTTTTCCCTTTTCACAAGACTCGAAAAAGGTGAAATTATGCAAGCTAAGTAGAAGCTTAAAGCTTTATGTTGTCTCCTTCTAGCACTCAACTTTTATAGTCCGGTTTATTTTTCATTTTTTCTAGGTAACCAAACAAAAAAGAAAGGAAAAATTGAAATCAAAGAGAAAAGGGAAACCTGGTAGCTTTGTGAGGCGATTAGACTTGATGGAATCTAAGTTGGAGATAGCTTTGATTTTGCCAGTGCCGTTCGAGGAGGAGAAGGGATTGTGGTTGTAAATTTTTAGGGTTAGTGAGAAGATAAAGAATCACGCCTGAGAGAGAGTTTTTTTTTTTATTTTTTTTCCTTTCACCTAAGAGAGACTTTTAAAAAACTGCTTCTAATTAAACCATATTATGTTTTAAATCTCATGAAAATGGCGATGCTTTCTAAAAGCGCTCCTAATATTGCGTCGCTAAAGCCTTATTCTGGTGTAGTGCTACTTTTATTTTAGAAGAAAGTAACTTATTTTTTGAGGGGTAAATAATGGAAGGGAAGGGGACGTCTTATCTTTCCTTACCCTTCAAATGTTCATTTTTGCTACTCCAAGTTGAGGTGTAGATGAGGGTAAATAGATTTATGACAAAAAATTATCCCTTGGGTTAATTATTTTGCTTTTGTAAATTTTAAGTTATGTGAGTATTTTTGTCATTTTTTAATTTACACTCTCTTCTACTACATATATCAGGCCATGTCCTATTAGTAAGCAACCTTTGATGAAATTTGCCTCTCTCACCTATGGCTGTTCATGATATCAATACTAAGGACTTTGTTATAAAAAAAATCCCATTACATCTTTCAAAATAAATTAACAAGAACTATATGATATTTTATTTATTTCTTTCTTTTAAAATATGTAGGCCTTAGAGAAAATTTATCTTCTTCTCTTAAGTCTTTTTCTTTTCAATGATTGATTTGATCATCCAAGGATTCTAACTAAACAGTTTACCTAGTTATATTGTCCTTTTTTATTGCTTGAACCTCTTAACTATTTTCTATTAGGAAATTTAACTTAAATTTGGTTCTTATTTCCTATTTGGAAAATGATTATATTTTCTATTTAGGAAAGATTGATTTTTTACTTAGATTAGTTATTAAGTAATAAATTTGTAATAAAAAATCCTAAACTTGTTGGATAACTTTTAAGTGGTTATATATATGTAAGTTATTTTATGTAGAGAAATAAAAGTAAAAAGCATAAATACAAGACAACTTGGATTTAGACAAGTTTGACTATTAGATTGGTTATTTTGGGTATGGGTAAACACTCAAGGATTGCTTGTGAAAATACTTTCTAACATGGGTTAAAGAGTTTGTTTTTTCAAGTTTATGTAAGAAGGTGATACAATAAAGTATGGAGATTATAACTTAATGATATATCAATTATTTTCTCATATAGTGAAGAAAATACATCTCTCTGTGGATGTAAGTAAATTTGTGTCAAACCACATAAACCTTTATATTACTATTTTTCTTAGCTTAGTTTATTTTTCCTATATGTTTGTG
>CAOJBK013446254.1:0-10812 GCA_948294925.1 Codiaeum variegatum
ACTCTAATGGAACATTGTGTGTGGTGCTTGGTTGTGAGGAAAGTATTGAGTGATCTTAACCCGTATGAATTGCTGAGGTCTGCATTTATTGGGTGAAAACCCTGTAGAAAGAGATATGTGTCAGCTCCGGACACTTTGCAGTGCATCTCTCTATGGGGCTAGTGACACCTGCCTGCTGTGAGATCCAAACCTCAAAACTTGTTATGAGCCTTAGGTTCGGATATGACAGAGTGCTACAGAGTTCGATCAGATTCCAAATAAGTTGTTGGGACTGAACCAGGTCAAGACTGAGCAATATCTCATTTTATCAAATTAATGATAATCTTTTCATGTTAATATATTATATTTACAATGCTAATTAAGTACAGTCGTGATGGATAAAAAGTCTCATGTTTGAATTTCTTAAGCTGCAAAGGACATGTTATTTTCTATTATAATAGGTAGATTTATTCATTGATATAAGAGAGTAATTACTACCCTAAATAATAAAAAAAAAATTACAATTTTACTTGTAAATTTTATAATAATATAAAAATATTTATTATTTGATATATTACAAGTTATAATATCAATTTTAATTATTCAATTATTAAATTAAAAATCACTAATTAATTTTGAAATAAAAAAAAATACAATTGTAATTTTTTAAAAATTTTTTTATCATAAAAATATTATCACTCATAAATTTCCTGAATCCGAATTTAATGAATATATAATAACAAACCTAAAAGGGATAAATGGAGGTCATGATCTCTCTAAATTCTAAATTTTTTAGAATATTATGTATAAAATTTTTAAAATTTTTATCTTTACCTATCTAAAATTTTAATACTTTTTTTATTTATATTCTTTAAATTTTAAAAAAAATGTAAATATAATTATATATAAAATTAGTACTATTAAACTTCGCTTTCTTAAATAGATGAATTTAAATTGATGAATGTGGGAGGTAATGTGTTATGTGCAAGTTAAAGTCAATATTAAGCTGCGTAAAAAAAAACAAGCAAAGTCTAGCAGTCCCAACTCTCTCTACCCCTTATGATCTCATTATGGCCAACAAATCATCAAGCCTGCAACACAACAAAGATGAAAGCTACCCCATACATATAGATTTCAATTTTCAATTTTTTTTTGTTGTGTTAAGAAAATTAATTAATCAATAAAAAAACAATATCACATTGCAAGAGTTTTTAGTAAATTGTTTAAAGTAATCAAGAATTAGTTAATAAGCTTGAAGAATACCCGAGCTATGTTTACTTTTATAACCAATTTATAATTTATAAATTTTGAATATATTTAATAAGATTTATATTTTTTTTATTAAAAGATCGAGATTGAAAATTAAAGGTGCACTCAGACCTCCTAACTAAGTTGACACCCTTAACGTCAGCATCACACTTCATAGCTCAAAGATTTTATTAAAGATAGAAGAAAAGAAACATACAAAGCTCTCTTAAAAAGAGTTAAACAAAATGAAAGCTTTGTTTGAAAGTCAAATCATTGTAAGCTAATCTATTACAAAATTCAAGATAGGTTGCCCACCAATAACGACTAATATTATGAGCTCCATAGTATGTTAAACAATCAACAATTGTATTGCCTTCTCAATATATATGAGAAACAACAAATTGCACATCATTCAAACGAGATAGGAATAACGACCAGTTAAGCCTACACTCCCAAAGAACATTAATCTGCTTGCATTTCAAAACATGAACCACATACATAGAATCACTTTCAAGCCAAATGCATTTCCAACCCAAATCAATAGCTTTCAAGACATCAAAAATAGCCGCTTTAAGCTCAGAAATATATGCAAAAGTATACCTTGTGTTGAAGGCGTAAGATCCATGGAAAACCCCCCCTATGATTTTTAAATACCCCATCAGCCCCTTGAAGTACCAAGGTTACCATTAGAGGAGCCATCCGAGTTGATTTTAATCCAAGAAGAAGGGGGTGGCTTCCATTTAATAGAGATAATTTTGGGAGCTTTTCGTCGAATTCCCCCAATTCCCAAGTTGCAAAAAAAAGAGAGTTCATCAATTGAGCCATTCATCACAACCAAACGAAAAAAAAAATCACACTCCTTAATTAATCTCCAAAGCAAGTGAAGAGTGCAGTGAATATCAAAAGGTTGCTCTTCAAAAATAATTTGTTTTCTGGAAAACCAAATGACACCTGAGAGCTTAAACTTACCGCAGCTACATGGGTAAATAAATCAGTTACGCTACTGCCTAACTGAATTGATATACCAAAAAGAGAAGAAATAACAACCCTTATAGTTCTAGCAACATAGCAATCAACAAACAAATGCCAGGCAGATTCAGCAGCCAAATTGCAAAACGGATAGCGAGAAACCATAGCTAAATCTCTAAGTTGAAGTTTATCATCTATAGGTAATGCATTCAAACACGCATGCCACCAAGAAAAAGAACGTGATGGTGGTATAAATTCACTCCAAATAAATCGATTCCAAGGACAATTAAGAGTTGTTGGAGTGACATAAGTGTAATTTTTTTTTACCGTAAGGACACCACTAATAGCCACCTTCCAAAGGAAAACATCATTTTCTTCGGCTAAAAACTAATTCTCAAAATATGAGCTTCAATTTCGTCATTAAGAGAAGAAGGAAGTGACCAATTTCCATTATCAATGAATTTTGAAACTCTATCACTCAAACCAGACTTAGTAACTGATAAGCACTATGCCTAACAAGTATATCCAATGAGGCCTATGCAAAAGTCTTAGAGCTGCTTGCTAGAAAATCTGTCCCTTGGCTCTTCTCTTCTAGGTTTAGGATGGAATTGATCTGCAAGGTTCAACCATCATCGGCCACTTCAAATGGTTCAATCTCTTGCGCTGACTCACCTATGGTTTCTGCCTGAGTATTCTGGGGAGCTGCCTATACCATGTTCACCTCCTCTAACTCCAATGATACTATCTTCCTCTTCCTTATGATCTACATTGTCATTTTGGGGACTGCATCACCATAGACGTGAAAGTCTGAACCATCTGGGAGAGGGATAGTCAGTCTACACCTTCGAATGCTCAATGAGGTATCCAGGTCCCACAGCAATGGCCTTCCCAATAGCACGTTGTAAGACATGGGTATTTTAGTGACCACAAAGATTGCCATGACTGCTACAGCCTTTGGGGCTTTTTCCACTGTTACTGGTAGCTTAATAGTGCCCACTACTGAAATAATAGCTTTGTCCAAGGTTCGGACTGACACTTCTAGTGGTTGTATCTTCAAATCTTCTATGCCCATTTGGGTGAAAGCCTCCCACGATAGAAGGTTCACCGAACTATCTGTATCTTTAAAGATCCTCCAAACCCTGAAGTTCACCACTACTATCATGATTACTACTGCTTCTACCTTCCTCGTGGCCCTACTGGCTGAACCTCCTACTAACTGCCTCAAGCCGTTGTAAAAGACAAACTCTGATAGCTCGTGGGTTCGGGCTATTCCCTTCTCCTTATTCCTGCTGAGAGGGATTTCTTCCGATCCTCCTGTGAGGCAAAGGATATCCCCTATTACTCCATCCTCTATGGGTGAGACCTGTGCTGGGTTCGCTGGTCCGGTTGGTCAGCTTTTTTAATATAGTTTTTCAGGTATCCTTGTTGAATCAGCCTCTCTATTTCTTCCAAGAGTGAACGACAGTTGTCTATAGTGTACCCATGGGTGTTGTGAAACTTACACCACTGGGATCTATCTCTCTTTTTCAGATCCTTCATTATCAGCCTCGGCCTCCTCCAAATTTCTTTGTCTTGGAAGGCTGCGAAGACCACCTCTGGCTTAGTGTTTAATGGTGTGAATTTGGAAGGATCGAATCTCTCTCTCCTTAGTGGTTCGGCTTGCCTCTGTTTGGGATTCTGCCTACTCACAGGTCCCCCTGCCTTCGGTGAAGTATCTTCTTTCTTTCACCTCTTCTAGGACGAACCTCCTTCTTCCAGCTTCCTCTTCTTATGGAACTTACTTTCTCTAAAAGCATCATCCTTTTTTATGTACTCTTCCGCTATATCCATGGCCTCGTTCAATGTCTTAGGAGAGCTTCGAACTAGAGCTTTGAAATAGTCTTGATGAGTTGTACACTTCTGCAAGGCTTCAACTGCTCGAAGCTCTTCTATGCCCATCACTTTCAGAGTTTCTCTGTTGAATCGGGCTATGAAATCCCTTAGTGACTCATCTGAACCCTGCTCTAGGGCTCGTGTGGGTGTAGGTATTAGGATGCTAGCAAAGAATCTCTTTATGAACAGGTTCATTAGACTCCGAAATGAGTCTTTGCTTCCTTCTGGCAAGTTCTCATACCACTTCACTGCCACTCCTTCTAACTTGATTCGAAAAGCTTGGCACAATACTTCTTCTTTAGCGGTTTGCAACTCCACTAGATGTTTAACTTCTAGGACATGTGCCTTCAAGTCTTGACTGCCATCATATTTCATCATCTATGGCTGTTTAAACTTCTCAAGCATTTGAAACTCATCGACCTTTCTAGTAAATGGGGATCTCAAGTTAAGAGTGAAATCTCTTCTGTGGCCAGGCTTGGCTCCTGCCATCTCTTCCACATATCTCCTCACTTCTTCCCTCAACATGGCTCTCGAGCCATGGTGGCTTGAGACTTTTTTATCATTTGCCCCCTTTCAGTGCTTGTGTCTATGAGGGTGCCTTCACATACTCTCGGAGCCCCTATGGGATCGACTCTTTCGGTCATCTTCCCTTCTGCTTCGTTTAGCTTCTCTAGCTGTGAGCTTCTCTTCCACTCCTTCTCTACCATCCACTCTGGGCCTCCTGCTCCCATCTTCCAATCTTTCTTCTCTGGCTGATATTTCTACTACCGATCTAACTGCACCTCTTCCCTCTGCAAGTCTGCTTGGTGGCCCTCTCCCCATTTTCACATTAATGTGGTTGTTAAAGTTCAACCTTCTACTCGCTGCAAGGGGATCGTTGCCAACATGGGCTGGTGGGTTAGGTGTTGAAGCTGGCTGGAGTTGTGGGATAAGATAAGCTACTAGGCTCTATAAAGTAGCCACTAATTCTAGGGTAGTGAGAGCTAGTGTGGGTTGTGGGGCTGGAGTGGAGGAGCTAGGCACTTGAGGTCGCCCTATGAGGCCTTGAAGAGTCTGTAAAGAGGTAGCTAGATTGGTCCAGGCCACCGCTGGGATCTGAGTGTTTGTTGCTTGAGTTGTGTTGGCAAGTAGAGGACTATCATCGTGGGTATGTTCCATTCTGAGAGCTATATGTGTAGGTTTTAAATGATAATGAAAGAAAGAATCATTAGTATAACGATTCTTAGAGAAAGAAGATAAGAAAATGGTGAGAAAACTCAATGTTCCCCCAAATGGCGTCAATGATGCGTGGTGTGTGTCTGCAGGTCTTTAATGGAATTCCTCTAGTTATCTCTGTATTAACTTGCAAAGCAAAGGAAGGTCAGGGGTGCCCGGCGTAAACCCTTCAACGATCAAGTCAGTTTGATAGAGGAGTTGAGAGATCTCTCAGAAATGGATTGAGTGTAGCTTTTTAGTGTTTAGTTTTTTCTTACCTATATGAGGTATTTTGATGGGTATTTATAAGGTTGAATCCTTGTAGCTGGGATACGTGTCCGCTCTGGATAGATTGCAGAGTGCCCTTGATGGGACTGTGACATAATCAGAGAGTTGATGAGTGATGTAGACAGTTGTCTCTGTCAAACGTCCGAACTCCGAAGGCTAACAGGCCAAGTCTCTAAGGGTTCGGAGAGCGATTAGTACACTTGTAAGACTCGGATTAATATCGAACCCTCAGTTGGTCTTGAACCAGACTGATGCAGGGCCGTATAAGAAAGGTTTTTGAAAATATTAATCCTAATTCTATGTTAGCCTATCAAATTTGCTAGTAAATTTTGTATAGATTTTGTTTCTTCAAATTGCAATCCTACAACTCATACAAGTACCTCTGTTATGCCTCATTAATGGCTCCCTCCTCCGGATGGCTTTATCAAGATCAATGCTGACATAATTTTTCATGAAAGAACAAGGAACACTTTCATTGTAGCTGTTTTCAGAAATTCAGAAGGAAGGGTAATCGATATTAAAGCAAAAATGATTACAGTAATGCCGGTCCTAGCTATGGAGCTGGAATCTATTTATCTGGGTATGATTGCTGCTAAAAGTTCTAATCGCTCAAGGATATTGATTGAGACAGATTAAAAATCAGTTGTAGATGCATTCCTGGTTCCTATAGAAACTTATGAAGCTTCAATTGTGCCAAGAGTTAGGATGTTATTCTCAGCTAATTTTTGCTAAACTGAAATTATTTTTACTGATTAAAACTGAGTTCTACGAAACTGATTTTACTGATCTAATTTTTATTGAACTAATTTTTACTGATTATAATTGATTTTAAGACTTTATGAACTTATATTTACTTATTAAAACTGATTTTTACTGAACTTATTTTATAAAGTAAAGAAAACATGACCTTATTCTAATGAAAACACTTGATGGAGTTTTCTTTCTGTTCTATTAAATGGATTAATAGAAAGTTAAATTTAGTAGCAGATTGGATAGCCATAAACATGGCTGAAGGTCTTTTGTATGCTAATTGGCAGTTTGCTTTACCTCCAGTGTTGGAGAAACTAATCTGTAAAGACGAAGGTTTGTTTTAATATATTTACATATTTGGCAGGAAAAAAAATGGAACAATTATGGGAGTTCTCTTCATTTTTTTTCTCTGAGAAGACAACTAAATGTAATAGTAACACAACAAAAATGGATATTCCCAGAGATAAAAAAAATCATGTTCAATTTTTCTCAACCATTGATGTTATCCACATAAAGTCATCAAACAAGGAAATACAGGCCACATATCTACTGAACCATATGAATGAAAGGAAGAAAAATGAAATAAATTAATATAAAGCCATTTGGCTAAGCCAATCAAATTAACCTCGGCTGCCATAACAAGAATATGGAGGAAACCTAGAATTTAATTTCTAGAAGAAAAGAAACCCTCACTTCACTCATTTACATATATACGTATTTACACAAGTCGAAATATTTCACTGAACAAAGGATTTGAAATAATCTAATTGACCTCTCTGTTGAATTGGTTAGTTGGTTAGTGCTACCATTCGAGATTATCAATTATCTACCGGTGCCAAATGTGTAACTTGTTACCAGCCTTCACGGCAATACAGACCTGTGCTGTGGTTGGCTCTATGCTTTGAATTTTGAGCGTCTTGGGCTCTAATTGTGTTCAAATGCACCTGCCAAAAGTTATCATTCTTCTACCAGTCATCGAGCCATTCAGGAACATTAAGCTCGTCTATGTCTCGAGAAGGGGAAGTTAAAGGAACTGTGTGATCCTCAGGATGGCTTTCCAGATGTTGGGTAACACGCAAGGTTATTTCTTGCGGAACAGGGAAGCTCTTATTTCTGATCCCTTCCCAGTCAATACCATTGAACCAAGGATGACTTTTGACAGAATCAGAACCCAGGCTTCCAAGTCTATTATCTTCATCAACTTCAAGTAACTGGATAGGTTAAGGACACGTAAAAATGTTCTATTAACATTTTTTTTTCATATCAAGGAAAGATGGTACACAAAGGTAAAAAGATTGTTTGACCAAACCTTTGTAATGAGATCAGCGGCTTGAGGGCTGAGAGTAGGTGGAAGAGTGATCAGTCCTTTAGCAATCTTGGCATACGTATCAAGCTCACTTTCTCTCCATGAACCAAATGGCATTTCGCCTTGCAGCATGAAATAAATTAAGACTCCCAATGCCCACCTGTGATTTACCAACAAAACTAAGTGAATGCAGAAAATTCAACAATGCTTTCACAGAAGAAAAGATGAAATAGAACTTCCAAAACCAAGAGCATACTCAAGTTTCACGGAGTGTTTGCCTAAGAAGAGATGAACTTTCACCAATCATTCTATGCTCTCAGGAAGAAAATACAATCATATTTTTGGATAGATTTTCTTCGAGTTTTCTCAAAGGTTTACTTGAAAGTTTTCTCAAACTAACCTCACCTGAGATTGACATTAAATTTCTTGCACATATATGAAATGCATAAGTAGATCAGTACTAGTCCTCAACTAATGGCTAATTATTTACTAGACAATTTTGAATGCTTTCACTCCCGATATACTTTAAACATCAGAAACTGGTAAATTGTTAAATGCAATTCCCAGTACAAATAACAGAACCCAAGAACGTGATTGGAATAAAGAAGTGACTCACTCTGGTGAAGGATATTGGTTTTCTAACTCGTATCAGATTGTGTAAATGCATGCAATAACTGAACACTAGAAAAAACAAGATTCGAGCATATTTCAATAAAATCCTACTCCAATTGCTATGGTCTTTAAAAGCACTCCGTCCCCACATTTAAGCCTTCGCTCAATTTCAATCCCTAACCCCGCACTTCAGATTCCATTAACTTTCATCTCTACTAGGCATAAATATTCAATTGATCCTTATGTCCATGCATTTTTTGATAATTAATATATGATTAAATACTAGTTAATCAGTCACATTATTCACTTCAAATAGCACTGATGCTAGAAAAGAAAGTGCTGTTTTTACCTCTCTTTCAGCAGATTATTAATTTCAAAATCCCATAAGAGGTGGTCAACTATAACAGAATGCTACCATTTATAGTTATGTAAAGTGGTAAAGTGCAAACAGAATAAAAATTTGAGACAGAGCCAGGAAGCAAAGAAGGGATAATGCACTCAAAACAGATAGGACTTAATTGATTATCAAAGCAAAACGCATGGGAAAAATTAATGCAATAGAAAGCTCATGTAGATACTAATGCAATTAAAGCTCCCAAATTAAAATAATGCACTCTGCTTCTGAAAGGCCTGCCTATACGGCTACAGCTTTCAACTTACAATGCCAAGGAATTATACTTTCTATTATCAGCAGAGATATAAGCAGACCTCACCAATCCAATCACAGATCCTTTTAGATGCAAATAAAGCATTAAGTCAACCTAAAAGGTTGAACAAGATAGATATTGTACCAGTCAACAGGAAAACCATGCCCTTTTCCCTGGACTATTTCGGGAGCCAAAGAATCTGCCATTCCACAAATTGTAAATGTTCTCTCCCCAGACAACTTTTTACCAAATCTGAAGTCCACTAGCTGTAACAGAGAAGAACAAATCAAAGGCATTGAGCATAAATTCATGCAATATTCCCTCAGTGAATGATAGGAAGAACAGATTCTATCCTTTTAAGGCAGCGTAAGGTTGATTCAGACATCAGAACATGGTAAAAGCAAAGCATAATTGAGAACCGACCTGTAAATGTCCTGTTTGGTCCAACATTAAGACATCAGGAGACACACTTCTGTAGAGAATACCAACCTGATAATCAAATAAAGCAAGGATGCAGGGTGAAAAACTCTTTTAATTATATTATTGTACATAAAAAGCAAATTCAGCATTTGGAGGAAAAGAAGCACATCTGGGAAATAGACCTTGTGTAAATCTTCCAAGGCAATGACAACAGAAGCAGAAAAAAACTGCGCAGAGGGTTCATCAAGTGCTGTGTGAAGTATTGAAGCCAAAGGACAAGCCAAGCACGTATTCAACAAGATGCCAGCATATGTTCTATCTGTACAAGTACATAGAACCTCAGGGACACAAGCTGCAAGGCTGATGCTCTTCATAAGATTCTTCTCTTTCAGCACTTGTGCCTCCTTTCCCAGCCTCTTGACCTTCTGCTTTGAATACCTTTTCAGACTCAACAAATTTTCTGATAGCCAACAGATACATAAAAAAGCAGTTTATCAATTAGTATGACCGTCCTAACCCCATATCTTATCCAATACTCATAAGCATATTTCCCTGAAAGCAGATATAATAATAGATAACCCACATAGTATTATGGTCCTTTTTTCTGGAAGTAAGCAAGTAGACATAAAGTGAGACCAACCTGAGTCCTTCAAAAGTACAAGTCCAATCTCACTGCAGTCAGTAGTATACAAGCAATTCCTCCAATCCTATATAGATATAACATCATTAAATCATACAAGACAGAGACCTCTTCACTGCAAAAATGAAGGAAACATAACTGTAGACAGTATAGAGCACCCCCTACCAAATCAGAGATGCAAACTTTAAGTGGAGCTGAAATATCAGCACTTTCAGTAGAGCCCTTGGAAAAATCTGAAGAAGAGCCCCTGGACCTAAAAATATCAAATGATACCAGGAAAATGAAAAACATTTTCATCCAAAGGAATAAAAAAAGATCTTACAAAATTTACAAAAAATATGTATAATGGGTCAAACAAATAGCCCCAGATTCACATACAGAATAGTTTGACTATAAATATCCAACAGAAGAGTTCATAATTGAGATCATAACATACTTATCAACTTCTTGTGAAAGCTTTGTCAGAGGGACAACAACTGAATCAAAATTTTCTTTTGTTAATATAGAACAAACGCAATCACCCACAGCCACAGCACTTAGTGGACCAATGTGTTCGCCAAGAAGTGTCCATTCACCAAAATAGCTCCCTTCTTTCTTTTCCAATGACACCTTTTTACTATTAAACAGATTATCATCCTCTTTTTGATTGTCAGACTTCAAACTTCCAGCATTCGGACTACTTAAAATGTCTGCATCAAAAATAAGTCTTACTTGTCCACTCTGGATGATGTACAAGGCAGAGGACACATCATTCTGCAAATTCATACTGAAGAAATATTAAAAAGAATGAAAAACCAGAATAAAGAAGCATACAGAGGGATTTAGTTTTACCTCATCAACTAATGTCTGCCCATCTGAGAAGGAAATTTCAGAAAGAGAATCTGCAA
>CAOJBK013447462.1:0-11455 GCA_948294925.1 Codiaeum variegatum
GCGTCGGCTGGAGAAAGAAATCCACTCTGAAGGGCTGCTCATCCTTCCTTATATATATATATATATATATATATATATATATATTATTTTATTTTATTTTCCCTTTCAAAACTCAAATAGGGGCTGCGTTTTGGTAAATACCCAAACCAGCCCCTTAACTTCTACATTTCCATAACCAACCCCTGTATTTTGCAATAGCCACAATACACTCCTGATTCTGTCCAATATTTCGCGATTCACCCAATTTCCATTTCTTAATGCAATTTTATCCAATTATGACCTGAAAAGTGAAAGTCGACAAAATAAATGCTAAATAAATAAATTAATTACTAATTTCATACAAAATTAAGCAATATCTCTATCAAAATATATATAATTTCAGCACTAATCAATTAAGCAACTTAGAATGGACAAACACACATTTTATAAATTATGCAATTTGATTAAAACTATTAAACAACTGAAAAATATGAGGAACATGCTACTTGAAGAGAGAGTTGCATTTTTTTTAAGTACACTAGCTCATGATGAAAAAATTAGAATAATCAAACATAGATTAAAAATGTCTCAAAAAACCATTAATAGGAACTTTCACAAAGTCTTGAAAGCTGTGTTACATTTACATGAAGTCCTATTCAAGAGTATGAGCTAGTACTTGAAAATTGTACACATAATAGATGAAAATGGTTCAAGGTACATATTGCTTATATATATTTAATAGAAGTAAACATCTTATAAAATCGTTATGATTTATATAACTAATGAATTTTTGAAATTATTATAATTTTTTAAGAGCATTGGATGGAGCATTTATGAAGTTGAAAATATCATAAAAAGACAAATTAAGATATCGAACAAGAAAATGAGAGCTAGCAACAAATGTTTTAGAGGTTTGCTCATGAGACATGCAATTCATTTATGTTTTGCTTGGATGTGAATGACCAATTGTAGATGGAAGAATACTTAAAGATGCTCTTAGTAAAAAAAAATGTGTTAAAAGTCTCTTATGGTGAGGCAAATTGTCATACTTTATAAAAGTGATACCCAAATTAGAAAAAGAAAATGAACTTTTATTTTTTTTTCAACTTTATTTATGTATTTTGGTTGTTACTATCTTGTTGATGTTGGTTATATGAATTGTGAGGGATGTCTTACTTCTTATAGAGGGCAACCCTATCATTTAAATGAGTGGAGAAATGACCATCTACCTACAAGACGTGAAGAATTTTTTAACATGAAATACTTTGCTATTAGAAATGGTATTAAGAGATGCTTTGGCTTACTTGAAGTGCGATGAAAAATCCTTTGGAATTTTTGTTGTTATGGAATCGATTTACACACGGATATTATAACAACATGTTATTTGCTACATAACCTCATTAGAAGGGAAATGAAAAAAATATCATTTAGAAGATGTCTTAGATATCAATTCATGATGAAAAAAGAAAATGCTCTCTCTGTTTCCTTTGTTTGACCCTAGCCCCACATTATTCTCCTTCTCTACCATCTAACCCATCTCCTCCCCTGTGGGCCACTGTCGCTCCTCCATCACAAAGCACATCAAATTGTCCTTGACATTAATTTAAAAAAATAATAAAATTATGGTTCTCTTCTATCAATTAAATGAATTTATCAACACCAAAAATGTGGCACAATGACACATTTGGTTCTCCTTTTCAGCCCTCATTCCAGAAAGCAAATCATTCCCATTTGTTCTCCCCCATCAACAACCCCCTAATCTTCCTTGCTTGCGATTATGACACCCTCTGTTTTTCGGCATCTCTGTCTCGGTTTATCAATTATTAAGAGTCTTTCTATTTCTCTAATTTTTGTAAGGAATTTCAGTAAAGGTTTCAAGTATGTGGCTTTTGGTTGCAATTATCGGAGTTAGATTAATGTTTTCCAAGATTGGTGACGTTTCTCCTATATGCGAGTAAAACGGCTGGCTTGTGGAGTTTTAAAATTGTTGATTTTGTTGATTAAATTCATGAGTTTAATGAGGCAAATTTCAGAGTTTCTCAGTTCTATGACTTGTTAATTCATCATTTTTCAAATGATGGTTTCTCCTTGGTAGTTGGCATGTTATATGATGCTAGTAGTTTGGATTTTGAATGATGTGTTTCCAGCTTCCATTTCGATGTTTACTGCTTGGTACTGTAGTATGGGGTTCTATTATACCTCTATTTGGGTAGTTTGTTTCATATGGTCTTCATTGAATTCTTTAGGTCTCATATTCTCTATGATTGCTATGTTAGAATTTTTGATGCTTTCAGTTTAGTTTGGTTGTGTTTTAGTTGATTAATTTGCAAGTCTTCGGTCTCATGGATCTTATCCGAAGGTGCTATAGACGGGTGTTAAGTATTTCAATATGTTTGTTTTTATAGGGTAGCTTGTAATTTAATTGAAGCTGTTTGCTTCAATTTTGGCTAATTCTTATATTCGAACTTTAGGGGGTTTTCACTTATGATTGTGCCTTTAGGTTCTTTCGGTTGTTTTAGGTTTGCCTTACGGCTTTGCTTTGGGTAATTGGCATAATCATAAGTTTTTCTCCTTTAATTATAATCATTAATAAAATTTACTATTGCTATATTAAAAAAAAGAAGATGTTTCAGATGTTGAAATGGAATCTAACAACTTGCAAAGAACTAATCATATAAATTTCATTGATGATGTGGATCCTTCAAAAAAGTGGTCAACATGTAGAGACAATCTAGCTATTGAAATGTTAACAATTGGGTAGCATGTAAGGGCAATAACTAGGAATTGAAACTTTAATTAGTATTTTGTTATTTAATGTGTATTTTATGTCATGTTTAATTTTACTTAAAGTATTTAAATTATTTATCCTTGATATTATTTTAACAATTTAAAGTTGTTCATTTATATGAATTTTTAATGGATTTTTTTTCATGTTATAATTTACAATTTTTAAAAAAATTTTCATATGTTGATTTATATATTCAAAACTTATGTTTATAATATGAGCACCGTTGAACAATTTGTCAACAATGCAAAGGAGAAAGCTCCTCGACGGACATGGAGTAAGGAGAGGAAGATAGGTGTATGACATAATTATTGCTTGAAATGCTTTGTGAAAGTAAATATAAAAAAAGTAATTTCAAACCAGGTTACTTGGTTGCATTAGAAAAATGCATGGCTAAAAAGTGTCTAAGAGTGGTTTAAAAGTAACTAATATAGACTCTAGGTTGTCTTAGACAATTTTTCACTCTATCTGAGATTAAAAAGAAAGGTGGTGGATTTGGATGGATGATGAGCAAAAGATGATTACATGCAATAGTATTGTCTTTGATGAATGGGCCAAGGTATATTTTTTTAAAATTTCTTGTACAATTAATATTTATTAAGTTAATAAGTCTTTTTTTTCTTGTTTGTTTGTTTAATAGAGTCATAAAGATGTAGAATGTTACTTTTTCCTTTAGATGACATTTTTGAAGAGATTTCTGCTAAAGATAGAGCATCCAGAATAAATGCTGCAAATGTTGCAGATCGTTTAGAACACAAAGCTAGTACATCTAATAACAATGTTACTGAAAACTCACGTGTGAATGATGATTTGAGTAAACAAGTAAAAGAAACATATCTAGAGACAACAACTGAAAAAAAAACAAAGATAAAATTTGAAGAAATTGAGGCAGTGCAAGGACAATTTAAAGATATGATGCAAGAAATTATGCAACATGACCAAGAAATAATGAGAGAATTGGTGAATATTCTTTCCAAGTATAAGAAAAATGATAGGGTTCTACTTCGACAACCATTCGATGAAGTTCAAGGATTAAACATAACTGAGATTTTACATGTTATGAGAGCAATGACAGTTGATGATGTAGTAATATTTTTAAGTTTGGAAAATCAATAGGAAAAGTTTGAATTAGTGCAAATGGTGCTTAATTCTATGTATTGATATCATTCATACTTAAATATTTATTTATCTAGATACATAAATTTATATTTTTATGCTGTATTTTAGGATTTTATTATAATTATTTTTATTTTAATCTAGTTTTTATTTATATAATTATTTACTATAGACTTTTATAATTTTTTTTTATTTCTTATTGATTGCAAGTTAATCCATATTTTATTTTTAATATTGCCATTGACTTTTTTTGCATTAACATACTGCAAATGTGATATATTAATTGTGTATATTATAATAGCCTTTTTTTCTAGTGACTTTTCTAGAGAATCATAATGCAATTGATGTTATATTGATTGCATATTTTATCTAAATTAGATATTGTATAAAATGTTTGAGTGAGGTATTGATGCATGTGATATTGTTTGTCTATTTATTTGATTGAAATGAAAATTGGTTTGTTCTTTCACAATTAAAAAAAAAATATGAAATTTTGTTTCATTAAGAAAACTATAACTTATTTTAGTTAGTAAAAAATTTGTAAATTCTATAAAATTATATTAAAAAAATGAAACATCATTTTTAAAAATTTTTTGAGTCTAGTATACAAAATAATTTTTTTAATCATGTAAAATATAATGAGCCATATTAACATATTATCTACTAATCATGATTTGTCAAATAATCATTACTCCCTTAACCTCAATCCATATATGAGAAAATCGTAGAATTAAAATCAAATTTTTATAGTAATATTTTATTTTTTTAATATATGAATTAGATTATAGATGAACTTTTTTTATAAATTTAATTTTATGTTTTTTTATCTTTGAAATAAGTATAAATTAATTTTTATATTTTAAATTTAATTTATATTAATTTGAAATATTTATTTATATTTTATTATTTTATATTATAAATAATATAAATAATTGTATTTTTTATCAAAATAAAATGTTAACCTTTATTTCTATGAAGATGGTATTTGATTCCTTAAAAAGAGTAAGGTGGTGTTTGATAACCCAACTTAATTCAATTCAACACTTAAAATTAAAATTTTTAGCACTTAATCATTTTAAATATATTTCATAACTTTGACTTAAAAGTTTAAATTAAGTCAATAACTACTTAAAATGATAAGTTAAAATTTTTAACTTATAATTTATGTTGAAAACAATAAGTGATCAGATTTTTAATTATTTTTATAATTTTTAAAAATATATCACTTATTTTATTAAGCACTTAAAATCAGTACTTAATTTTCAGCACTTAATTTTCAGTTTTATCAAATACCACCTAAGGTCTCATTTGTTTAAAATTCCAGTATTAGAATTGGAATTGGAAACGAAATAGAGTGAAATTGAAAATATAATCTAATTTTAATAACCTATTTGGTTTGTTCCGAAATCGGAATCTGATTTCATTATAAGTTGTTTGCTTTTCTTAAATATTGGAATCAAAATCAAATATTTTTTTATTTGAAAAATAATTTATTTTTTTAATACCTATAAGTGTTAAAGTTAATTCATAAACATGATTTATGAAATATCAATGTAAATCTATAATTAACTATCAAAGAAAACTAACTCCACATTTGCACCATAATATATAATTGCAATAGATAGAGTATCATTAATGTCTTAAGTTCACCTAATAATAATACCAACTACTCTCAAATCATTATAGAACCAGATCCATCTGGATTAACATAAAGAAGACCAATTACATATTGCCTTCTAAGATCTGGTGGTGCTTGATAGAAAACTCTCAATTTGTTTAGTTCAATTATAAGGATATATGCAGCTTGTAAAGTTTCAGCACTGGTCAAATCATCAATTTGAAGTAACTCATCCAACACCTTATTACTTTTATCAACCATTTCTTGTTCACGCTCATCTATACGAGAGCATGTATTTGCCATGATTACAAGATATGTATTTATATTTTACATGAATTTATTCATGTTAGAAAACTCTTTGTGAAATAAAACCATATGTGGATCGTCATATTGCCTTGCTTAATTGGTTTTTGACATACTTCTCTTCCATGTTTTTCATATGCAGAATGACCAGCCGATTGAGTTATAGATATGTCATCATCTTCTTTATTAACATCATCAATGTTATTTATCTCATTCACGAGCTCATTTTCCATATTCTCAATGATATCATCAAAAGTCTCAACATTATGACTAGTAGCTCTATCTTTTCCTATGTTTTTAAATTCGGACCAGACCAGCTGATTCAAATGGAAAAACTGGAAACCGAACCAAAATCAAGTGTGATCTACATATAAAACCCATTAAAAATAAAAAATGAAAAAAATCAGTTGACTCGGCCCACTAAAATCGAGCACAGGTTAGTTATTTTTATGGGTCAAATAATGTGTCTATTGACAATATAAGCTATTCAAATAATTACTTTTCTTACCGCAATTTAAAGAGGATGAAGGCACAAGCTATTTATATACATATTCCTTTTCTACATCTTCAATTTTCTCGATGTGGGATAATGCAAGGCTATTGTTGCCTCTCCCATTTAACGATGTAGGATTTTTGTTTTCTTTTATTTTTTATAAAAAAGTCTTCGTTATAAAGAAAGTTCTTATATTATTTTTTTTCTATAATCTTTCCATTTATTTTTTACAATTATATTTTTAGATATTAGTTATTTGAAATCATATTTTTTATATTAATTAAAAATCTATTCTAAATTTTTATTTATATTAACTCTAAATCATAACTAAATATATCAAATTATTCTAATTTTTAACTATATATATATATATATATATAAAATTTATTATTATTTATATATTTTATAATATATGTGAAACCGGTTCGACCATGGTTCAACCACAGTTCGACTTTTGACCCATGACTCTCTACTTTTACCGGTTCAAAGACCGATCCGGATTTGAAAGCCTAGATCTTTTCCAAGTAAATATGCAATCACATCAAAAAATGGAAAAAGATATATTCCATTATTGACATATATACACAACAACATGAGAGGGGGGCAATTGCAACCCCAAATCTAAAAGAAATTACACATATCCATATAAAATTTCATAATAATGAAAAATATTTATTAATTAGTTTGATAAATTGCAATCCCAACCCAATTAATTAGAGTTTTTACTAAACAAAAAAATAAAAGAGAGATTTCTTAATTAGTTTTGGAATAGTAAAAAGAGATTTCTTAATTAATTTTGAAATAGGAAATGAAATATTTCCTAATTAGTTTTAGAATAGAAAAGAAAAACCTTTTATATATTAACTAATCAAACTAATTATGTTATATTTCAATCCATACAAAAAGAAACACAAAAAAAATTGTTGAACTACTGAAATTTGGCCGAAGCTGAACAACGCTAAAGAAGAGAAGTGTAAAGTGAAAGTGTTCTGAAACGAAAGAAGAAATTCGAAGGTGAAATTTCAGTATTTTTTTGTTTTATGAATGATATGTGTGCCTGTGTAACACCCTAGTTTTCAATGCGATCCGTACTTATTCTTTTTGCAATTCCTTTAATAATTCAATTTTTTTTTTACCAATAGATGACTTAATTTATATTATTTGGAAGTGTTAACCTATTGATAATTAAGTTATTAAGTTAATAATCAAGTTATCTTGGGATGAAAAGTATTGAATTTAAAAGTTGATTAAGATTGATTATAAGCGTATTAAGTAAATCTAAGAATATTCTAATTGATGTTACCTAAGAAAACTTCCATTTGTCTCTATAAATCATCAATTTCATAATATTAATTCACTAACATGTTAAATAATTATCTCAAGAACTAATTAAAATAAATAAAAGAGTTAGACCCACAAAAATTATTTGATTGGTTAAGAAAAAGTAATGAATGAGGTGTTAGTATTTGATTGGTTGAAGCTTATGTAAGCTCCCTAAGGCCCACACACCACTTAAATTACCTCACACACAACCTAAAGCCTTCATTTTGTAGAAATTAAAGATTGAGGGGTTATAGAGAGAGAGAGAGAGAGAGAGAGAGGGAGAGAGAGGGAGAGTTCTAGAGATCATAAGAGAGTTCTTCATTTTAGAGTGAGAAAGAGTATAACTGTCAAATTTGAGACTAAAAATGACCCTATTCCTCTCCTAATCACTATTCATGCACCACTTCATCAGGTAGAGTTCTAAAAGAGCTTTCCAATGACACCTTACGGGCCTCCATAGGCCATTGGAAGCTCCGCCACTTACTGGAGGAACAGAGACTGCTATGCTATGTAGAGAGAGATGTACTGTCAACTTTGAGGCAAAAATGATCTTTTTACTCTCCTAGTTACTATTCATGCACCATCTCTTTAGGTGGATTTCTGAGAGAGCTTTCCAATGACATATTACAGGCTACTGTAGGCTTCTGGACGCTCCGCCACTTGCCAAAAAATGAAGGACTGTTACAGTTCACTTTAAATGCAAATTTTTGCTTATTTCAACCTCCATTATGAATCTATAAGGTGTTGTTGAAACCTCATGAAATTTTCCTGCCTTGATACTTATTTTTCATATTAGATAGCCTTTAAATGATGTGGGTTTATGTAATTGAAACTATTGCTCTTTATTAATTTATATTAGGTTATAAATTAGTGTAGATGACTTTAGACATTATTTAACCTTAGATGTATCAATTACCATGCAAGAGTTATTGAATTGAGTTTTTGTTCTTAGTTAGTGTTTGAACCTATTTAGTGTATAATGGAATTTTCTTGAAGTGAATTGGAGCTTATTGAGTTAAATTAGGTTATAAAGTGAGTTTATGTATTATGTTAATGCTTAATAACCAATTACGAGACTTGCTTTTTCTTAGCTACCATATGTCTATATCTTCTTACATGACTTTGCTTATGTGATGATTAAATCCTTATGATTTTTATTAGGCCTAACATTATTGATATGTAACTATATCATTGATATTACCATTGTTAATATTTGAACCTTTTGAATTATTGTTTCACATTATGGCTTAAAGTGCCAACTTATTAAATGTTTATATAATTGAGTTTATGGATTACCTATAGAGTACATGTATATGAAAGAATGCTCATACTGATGAGGGTAATACCATCAGACTATGTGCATTAGTGACTGAACCGGTACATTCAAATTTATCAGTGTCCTACCTAGAGGACTGATACTCTAGGCATATACTAGGCCAAGTATATGAATACGAGAAGAAGTTATTGCCTTGATAGGATTTACGGTACTATGCGACCGGACAATTATGACTCTATGAGGATAGTGTCTGTATCCCTCCCATGGATGTCGACAAGATATATGCCTTAGTTTTGTCTGTATAATGTATGTTGATTATATGACATAACCTATTTTGATTTGCCACTTTGATATCCTTGAGTTTGTTACATATATTGTTTCTTTTGTATGATTTTTTCTAACTTATGGTCACAGGTATTGGCATATACATAATACTTACTAAGATGAAAGTTCATATCTTTATTTCTGATAATTTTCATGTTACGTCCCGTTTCTTGGGAGCGCGACGGTCCTAGGGTATGGATAGCCGTAAGGGCACCAAAAATGTATGAAACTTAATAACAAACTATAAAACACTAAACTTATCCCATAAAAAATTATACACTAATAAACTTTTATCCCAGAATTAGTAATTGTAATAATTTTTTTTACAATAGTTTGTTTGTATTCTATAATCCTCAGAGCATACCGCTTATCTTGATTACCTGAAATGTTATAGAAAGAGATAAACAAATGAGATATATTATCTTAATGAGTATACATAAACAAGAAATCAATAAGATTCAGTTTCAATTGCTTTCAAGTAACTTAACAATCAATTTCGTAACAAAGGTTTCCAATAACAATGGTAATCAAATATCATAAGTCAAATATAAAAATCCAATAAATTAAATAGGATGGTTATAACAAATCAAAATGTGCTAAAAGAAATGGCACAAAGAAAAATTGAAAGAAAAAACTAAACAGAATATCAAAATAACATAACATGCCCTAGAAGCATTAAAAGACTCCAGAATACGTATACTCGGCCGAATACACGCCCAGAGTATCAAGTCCCCTCTAGGTAGGACACTGATAAATCAAAATGTATAAGCTCAATCATTGGTGCACACAGTCTGATTATATAAGCCCAATCAGTATGGACATTCTGTATCATAAATGGTCATAGGCTAGGTAGATGTCTCGGTTAGATAATAAAAATCGAAATCAGATCCAAATGGTCTTAATTAAACAACATTGATAAGTCAAAAAGCGAAACAAGCTTACATTGTAACATTTCATAAGAGAAAATTTGGCAGTTGGTTTAATAACAATTTCAAATAAGAAATGGCTAGTATACTCACTCAGTCTCCAAGCTAAGCTATAGCTATCCAATCCTCCATGTCCTCGAAATTCGATTCTAGCGTTATATTCATATAACTTCACAATTAGATTCCATACACATATAAACCTAACTAGAACATTTAAATTATACACAGACAATTCACATAATTCAATTAAATATCAACACATAAATATTTAAGATTTTACTTAAACGAGTTTTGAGATTCTGCCGAAAATCCGACAAAGTCTCCTTTGTTACTAGAACTAAACCTCCTATGATAAATTAGATAAAAAAAACTTTTTACAACAATTACTCAATCATGGTTGACCCGTCTTGGGTCTCCCAATGTCAACAGACAACAATTTAAATCAATCAAGTCTTAATTTATACATAATTCAATTTAAATAACATATTCAATTTCGCTAACTTAAAGTTATCATCATCATTAATTATATCCAAACACACATATAAAATCACCCATAAGATAAAGCTTACTAATCTTAAATTTATTAAATTTCAATTGGCCTAGTTAGATTTATAGTAGTTTTAATAGTTCTATAGTTTCCATTCATTACAAGAAGCTAATTTATCTCAATTTCAACTTAGCATATTTAATTAAGGAAATCCAACTAACATATACGAAGTTCAATATCTAATACATGATTCATATTTTCTATACACCATTTCATTAATTTAGCATCATTCACATACATTTAAATGACTAATTACCCAATTAAACCTATTAAATCATATAACAGCCGAGAGCTGTCATAACTGGTAGAATTCAGAATCAAGTTCAAAAATTCACTATAAATTTAATAGAACTTCAAATAACCTCATATTTTTCATTTTAGTACTCTTATATGTCTATTTTCTAACACAATTAATTTTATCTTAATTGGATGTGTGCAAAGAGAAAATGTATAAGAACTCAAGAAAGGTCAGACAGTTCCTGCAAACTGAGCAATAAAATGTTCAGCCCTTTTTGAGCTAGTAAATGGCAGAACTAAGTTTTTCCTTCAACTAACTTTTTTTAGAGCACATCTTGAACTTTTTATATACTCTAATATTACCTAATTTGGAGTTATAGAACTCACAAACAAGCCTAAATAAACTTACTATTTATGTAGGAATAGTGCATCCAAATATTCAAATTTATCTATAATAACCATAATCACTCAACTAACATCATACCATTTTGTAAGAATAGTGGATCATAACTCACTCATTATGAGCAT
>CAOJBK013447880.1:0-16024 GCA_948294925.1 Codiaeum variegatum
ATTTCAAATCTCAAGTTTGCATTTATTTCAAATCCTTTAAAGCTTAAGTTCATCATATAAATTTCTTTCAAACCAACATATTCTTTAAAACTTCATTGATTTGATCCATTGTAGGATATGTTGTAATAAACATTTTTGTTTCTCTTTGTATTTTCAAATCTGAACTGGTTGTACAGGTCTATCAGAAGCTTGTGTTGTATTAGGGGTGTCATAGCTGCCCAATTGAAAGTCTATGAGGTTCATCTATTCGTAGGAATAGGGGACAGGTATTCAAAAGCCTTAGCAAAATTCTGAGGGACTGGAATAACTGTTGGTTCTCCTGGGTTAGTCCCTAATCAATTAGGACTGTAAGGCTTTGCTCTAGCCAATTGAAAAAGAGCACACTAGTGAAACTCCCTAAACTATTAGTTCTTGGGGACTGGATGTAGGCCTATGGGCTGAACCAGTATAAATTGTAGTGTTATATCTATTTTCAATTTCTTGCATTGCATTAGGTCTTTAATTGTGGAACTGAAATTAAAACTGATATATTTTGCTAAGTTTTTTTTTACTAAGCTTCTGTGACTTATTTGTATATCTCATTTTCTTTTCATTTGGTTATTTCTTAATTTGAAAGTATATTTGGCTTCTATACATAAGGCACTAGTCTACTGCTGTAAGTATCTTCACGGTGCTAATTAGCATGATAAGATATTTGTGTAGTGAGCTTCAGTCCTTAGCTGGTTATTCCTTGAAAATTTTATTATTTTATCAGCACTGTCACCTAATTTAAATTAGTGGCCTAACACTAAAGAAAAGGTGAAAAATGCCAATTCACCCCCCTCTTGGTCACCTGATCATACTCATATAACATTGTATAAACCTCTCGATCATAATTATCATGTACTCGAATCCCTTCATTACGGATTCCTGATCTTAGCTAGGGTCATGGAATAGTCAAACCCTATGTTCTAGATCTTATGATCTCTATCCGGTGTGAGTTCTCGATAAATCGATTCCTACTAGAAACTCTTTCTAGTGAACCTTATCCACCTTGGCTAAGGATTTGCATATCAAGAACAACTAGAAGTCATAGGATTCCTTTCTTGATTTCCCAAGTTAATGATTCCTTTCTTAGCTAAACACTTATCCTAACATACCACTGATTATGGCCACCATATGCCATATACCAATACATGATTAGCATCAGTGTGTAAGCAGTAACAAACAATAATCACCAATATGGCAGATAACATATCACCTCAAGTATAAGGATTATATACACAATCATGATATAGATGATGCGATATTGACTAGTTGGTAATGACCCTTATATCCAACATCTAACATCACTGTTCAACTTACTCATACCATGAGTATGCTCACGTGTTGTCATGACATCACATGTCTATAGTATGGGACTCACTACCTCCATACCAATAAGTATCTCATACCTACCATGGATGATAACAGAGGTGATGAACTTCTGAATTAATAGCATCCCTACTAATAATCCTATGACTATGAACAACCTTTAAAGTATCTACCAAAGGGCAATTTATCACTCATATTCTCAAACTCTTTGAGAATAAAATCCCTAAAAAATACTTAAGGGACATATATACGTTCTATACAAGGAATAATTTCATTTAAAGAACATATATACTAAACCCAGTTAGGTATTTGTTTACATTCACATGCTGAGTGTAAGCACTAGGGCATACAGTGTTAATAATACCTTGTCTCCTTGCTTGAGCTTTACCTCTTGCTTCCTTTTTCTATTTTTTATCGCTTTCTTTTTAGCCCTAACCTTGGGCTTCACCACTTTGGCCTTATAAAGTTCCTTAGTGTTCATTTCCTTGCCTTCTTACCTCTCTTTTTCCTATTTTTGCACACATTTAACAATAACATTATCATCAAAGTTCAACCTTTCCATTGAACTCTCATTTTTAACAAGTGAAATGCAAGAATTAACATGTTTAATGGTGTGTGTGTGAGCATGAATCATTGGGAGTTGGAAAATAATGCTTTCATCTCTAATTCTAAGGGTCATTTTTCCTTCGTGCACATCAATGATGGCTCGGGTTATGGCCAAGAAAGCCTACCCAATATGAGAGAGTTATCAACACTATCTTCCATCTCCACAACCATAAATTCAACAGGAAATAAAAGTGATCAACCTTAAACAACACATCTTCAATGATTGCCTTAGAGTAGATAATGGATTTATCCGCTAGTTGAATGCTAAGATGTGTGGTCTTGGGCTCGCCTAGGCCTAAAGTCTTAAAGGCCTTGTATGGCATTAGACTTACACTAGCCCTAAGGTCGGCCAATTCTTTTTCAATATTCAAATAACTGAGGGTACAAGGGATAGTGAAACTCCCTAGATCCTTGAGCTTCTAGGTTATTCCTTAAATTTTGTGAAGCTCTCCTCTAATAGTTTGACTATGGATACCTCCTCTAACTTACCCTTTTTGCTTAGCAATTCCTTCAAAAATTTTATGTACTTTAGCATTTGCAAAAGAGCTTCCACCAAAGGAATATTAATGTGTAATTACTTAAAGAGGGAAAGAAACTTACCATAATCGAGGTCCACCGCATTATGCCTAAGCCTTGTAGGATAGGGCACTCGAGGCTTGTACTTTAGAAGTAGAGATTTTGGCCTTTGAACCTCCTTCTCTTGAACTTTCTTTTCTTCATCTACTTCTTCACCCTCATTACCTTACTCAACTTTACCAATTCCTTCACCCTCCACTTGGACCATAACTTTGGGTTTTTCCAACTTTTACAACCTCATTCCACTCCTAAGAGTGATTGCTTTAAGCTCCACCTGTGGGTTAGTTTCAGTGTTGCTTGGTAAAGAACTAGGCTGCCTATCACTCAATAGCTTTGTAATTTAGCCAACTTATGTTTCAAGGTCTTGTAAGGAGGCTTGTGTGCTCCTGTTGATTTCATCTTATTGATTGAACAAACTTTTCCATCATCTCCTCAAGGTTGGTCTTCTTTGGATGAGGGGCTTATTGTTGCATAGAGGACCTCGGTTGAAACCCTAGTGGAGGAGCCCTTGATCACCATTATCTCTCCAAGAAAATTTTGAGTGATTCCTCCACCCTTGATTAAAAGTATTAGAGTATGGGTTGCTATTTTGATTGTTCCTTTGAAAAACCCTACAAAATTGACGTGTTCTTGCCCCGCACTTGAACCCATCATAGTGCACTCCTGAAAATGGTAGCCACCACCACAACTCTCAAATATCATAACTTTCCCCCTAGAGGTACCCGCCATGAATGCATTAAGCCTTCTCATTAATGCTTCCACTTGCATCGTTAGAGATGTCATATTGTCAACTTGATGAACACCAGGCACCCTTAATCTTAGAAGGTCCCTTTGAGAGGGAAACCATTAGTAGTACGATAATGACATATCTTCCACTAGATTTCTCAACTCCTCCGATGTTTTATGCATTAAAGAACCAACCCCAGTTGAAATTAGATTATGTCTATTATTGTATGCTAACCCATTGGTAAAACTCTCCATTTGTTGCCATATGGAAAATCCATGATGAGAGCACTTCAACAATAAATCCTCAAATCACACCCACCCCTCATATAGGGATTCTCCTTCTAGTTGAGTGAAGAAATAGATCTCATTCCTCATCTTGGAGGTCTTAGCAGGGGGAAAATATTTCTCCATGAAAGCTTCTACTAGTTGTCCTCACGTGGTGAAATGGCCCACTGGAAAAGATTTGAGCCACTTCTTTGGATTATCCCTAAGTGAGAATGGGAATACCCATAGCTTAATAGTGTTCTTGGTCACACCGTTCATCTTGAGTGTGTCACATATCTCTACAAACTCATAAAGGTGTGTATGAGGTTTCTCGTGGTCTAGACCACCATACTGATAAGAATTCAAAATAATTTAAATTATAGCCATCTTGATCTCAAAATTATTGGCATCTACACCCAGCCTTCTAATCGAACCTCCCACATCATTAAGATCCGTTCGTGCAAAATCTTGCATTAGTCTTTGGATTGGAGCCATAAAATTCTGACCATTCCCATTCCCAACACCTTGTCATTACCAAGTCTGGCCTCTCTGATGGCATTTTTATTATTGTTAATGCCATCATTACCATTATTATCATTATTTCCATTTCCTTCCATGGTGCCCTCAGGTACCTCTAAGTCTTCGACCTTAGCTTCCTCCTCCTCAATATTATCTTCAGGATTGACCGAAGGAGGTATGTCACTGGCCAAAGCTAACTCCTATTGTTGTCATTCCCTTTTCAAAGTTCTTTCTAATTTTAGGTCGTAGGGAAGTATGTATGAGGAGTTAGCTCTAGTCATGCAAGTGCCTAAGATGCAACACCAAGAATAACTGAAAATTAAACAAACAAGAAAATAAAAAGGCTAAATCAATAGTTTTAGTTTTATTACTAATGTTAATTATATTAAACCACACATAATCCCTGGAAATGGTGCTAAAAACTTGATGTGTTCTAATCGCAACACCAGCAAGTACATGGGGTCATACCAAGCAATATAACCAATGAGTCTCAGTATCGTTATACCAAAGGATTGTGGGGATATAATTGTTCAAACACTAGCCCAATCACCTAGACTATTGTCTAGCTCATAATTAATTGTTTAGATTAATGACTAAAACTAAATTAAACTTAAAACTTAAATTGACTAGTTTGACAATTTAAGAAAATCTAACACAAGAATAAGATTCAAGAGAAGAAATGTCTACCTAGACTTTGATTCATATTTGACTATACTGCATAAGCAATCAATAACTCAGTGAGAATTCAAAGCATTCTTCAAGTGTTCACAAACAAATAGGTTTGAATCTTTCTCAAGCAAGCAAACCCCTAATTCCTAAGTAAAGGTTGGGAATCTCTTTTCACAACTAATCAATTAAGAAAAGCATAAAGAACATGTGAAATAAACATAAAACCTAGGCTTCAATACTTCTATCTTTAGAAAGCATAACTGACCTAATTGATTTTGAGTGTTCAACACCTAAACTTTCTATCTTTAGCAAAGATTAGGCAACCATAATCATCAATAAGTGTGCAATTGAAGATGAAAAGTGCAGATAATTTAAATCAAAATCAAAACTTAAAGAAAACATCAAGCATTAATTGAGAAAAATAGTCAATTAATCCATACATATGTCAAATACTCATATAATCTAGATAGACCAAAAGTATTTAGCTCATAACAATAAGATTACAACACAAAATAAAAGAGAAAGAGAAAATAGTTAAGAAACCCATATGGATTCTTAACATCTATACCCAAACCCTAAATACCCTCATTGAATCTTGAGTTTGATCTTGGTTTTGAAGTGTAAATCCTCTTTAAATCTTATTCCTTGATGAGTTTGTCTCAGAAAATGAGCTCTCCTAGGGTTTCGAACTAAGAAACTTTAAAACTGTCAAAAGATCCTTAAATTTCTCTATCGTCTGTTATTTAAATTACTGGACTCTGCATGGTCACAGCCTCTGGTCATGACTATGACCCAAGGCATGATAAATGTCCCATTGCCTCTTTATCCAATACAATAGCCTCATATGAAGTCACGGCCTCTAGTCATGGCTGTGACTCAGGCCTTGACCAGACAAATAGCTACTGTCACTTTTCTTCCTTGTCCTCCTTAGTACAGCAACCTCCTTGGTAGTCACAGGCTCTGATCACGGCCATGACTCTGGGTATGACTGCCCTTGATGCGTAGTTCTAGCTTCTTTTTACTCCAATTATGCACCAAATTCGATGTTTTTGCTTTGTTTAGCTCTAGATTGATATTTGGACCTATAAAAATTTAAAAACCCTAAAACAAGCATATCAAATGCAATTAGATAGAGATAATGGCCAAGAAATGAAGTAAAAATTAGGTATATTTGGCCATTATCAACTATTTTTTATAAAAATAACTTTGGCTTAAAATAGTAAGAAATTGGTTTCATTCATCACTTAACATGTTCCTATATCTCTAGGCAAACACAGGTAGAAAGTAACATCTAGTGAGCTTCCCTCCTTGGGATTATTTTGGCTATACCTCAAAGTGTACCTACTGATCCTTTCACTTGGGATAACAAGGTTGCACATAGCCATTGGCCCACGCGAATATCTTTGATTCACATGTGGTTAGGTAGATCGCACCTCTAGTCTCTAGTAACCTTTCAAACCATATAGCCTTCATATAATGATTAGAGTTGACCCTAGTTCTCATGTACCTTAAAGATTATATATCTGTTATCATGAAACCTTTTTCATTCATACGTACATGCATGCATGCATCACTATATCAAAATGAATTGGACTAAGTAAATATTAAAAGTTTTCCAAAACCTACCCCTCATTTTTTCATACAAACCTACCGTCATTAGCCTATTTTTTAAAAAGCTGATACCCTACCTTTTTCGATCTAAAGGTCAACATGTCTAATAATGAGCTTCCTACTCCCACTGCTACTGATGCCACTGCCACTGCTCCACTCGTTGATATTACTTCCATACTTGCTAAAATCTTTAAAAAACAAGATAAGGCTATCGAGAAGCAACAAGAAACTGTAACTACTATGATGTAAGCCTAACAATAGACTATCTTGGGCAAATTTTAAGCCATGATGGCTCAGATTGGGGTCTATCCAGCCAATCATGTATCCACTTCATCTAATTATAGGAAAGAGCATGTCACTAAAGATGTGGTTATCTTGCCTCTACCAACTGACCGTAGACTTGCTACCTCAACTGCCCCTCTCATGGATCTTTTCTAAAAGGGGGCCCAAGACCATCCTTTGCTAAAGAACATGATGGAGATGTATTAGGAAATGTATAAAACTCCCGACGCTATCGAGAAAAAGGAGAATGTGATTGATGTTAAATCCCTCAGTCTATTCCCCCATGCAAGGCTTCTTCCCAAGTTCCAGATGTACGTATTTAAGAAGTTTGATGGCACTACTTACCCCTCAATGCACTTGAGAATCTATGATGGTGCACTTCACCTTTTGGGTGTGAAAGGCGAGCTCCTTGCTCAGCTCTTCCAACTGTCACTTACTGGTATGACTTTGAACTAGTTTGTATAACTAGATGATTCTAAGAAACTAACTAGGGAATCCATATGTAATGCCTTTGTAAAATAATATTCATATAGTGAGGAAATAGATGTAACCAGAAGAGATTTAGAAACTATAAAATTGTATCCAAAAGAAACATTCTCTGCTTTTATCGCTAGGTGGAGGAAGAAAGCCTCCCAAATGGTTAATAGGCCAACTGAATCTGAACAGATTAACATCATTGTAAAAAACTTACTACATGTGTATTGAGAAAGATTAATGATACAATACTAACCAAACTTCAAAGCATTGGTTAATATTAGCTCACACTTCAAAGATGGGGTTAACTCTGGTCTCATAAAGGATGAAACTTAAACCTCATCCTCTCATTTCAAAAAAACTAATGTAACCCAAAAAGATGGCGCAGTCAATGCGGTTTTTTTCTGGAAACCTAATCCAAACCAAGAGAAGGGAATTCACCAACCTGGGTAGGGTCTCACTGAGTCTCATTCTCAAAGAATGTCTAGAAAGAGGAGAATTCAAGCCACTAGATCTGAAACTCCTTTCGGGTCCTCTACCAAAGAACTTTAATATGGATGAGAGATGCAACTACCATCAAGGGCCTAACCATAAAATATCCCATTACAAGGCCCTTCTGTACAAAATTCAAGACTTTATAGATGCTAAAGAGCTACTACCACCAACTCATATACCTACCATTGGCACCAATCCTCTTCCTGATCATAAAGTCAATGCCATCATGGTTGAATTTGATGAAAGGGATTCTACACATCCTAATTCTATTGTTGTACCTTTGAGTAATTACCACTACACTAGAATGGACCTACCTTTCTTAAAGAAGTTTATCTTTTCCAATTATGCCACTTTGGATGAGCAACCTTCCTTAGGGAAGTCAATCCAACATGATTATTATTATGTAATTGACCTAAGGAATTTAAGTGTTGAAATAGATGCTATTACTAGAAGTGAAAGAATCACACAAGTACCTATCTCTCCTCCATAACTTACAAGCGAATCAGTGACTCAATCAAAAGGGACTCCTAAACCTGAAAAGGATCCCTTGCTGAAAAAACTAAAGAAAACTCAGGCAAACATCTCTATTTAAAGTGTACTAATATCCTCCTACCCTCATCTCCAAGCTCTTTACAAGGCGTTGAGCTAATGTCAAGCACCTATTGACATATCTCCATACATTCTGGTTGCTTCCATCACTAGTTCTACCAAGGGGGAAACAATCTACTTCCCTGATAATGAAATCCTTCCTGAGGGACCCCGAAATGATGCTCTCTACATCACAGTCATTACAAGGGAAAAGATTATTTTTAATGACTTTAGTTGGTAATGTTCTACACTTAATGTATGCCCACCCAAGGTGAAAGTTTCCTAGGTTTGGGGGCTGTTAACTTCACCCCTTCTGATCAAATTGTACAAGCTTATGACAATTCCAAGAGGGAAGTTCTGAGGGTGGCAACTTTGACCGTCACCATAAGCCTAACCAACTTCCAAATGTCTTTCCAAGTCATTGATGTTCCTTCAAGTTTCAACCAGCTTTTGGGAAGAACCAAGCTAAGGAGATGCCATCTACCTTGTACTAAAGGGTTAAGTTCCCACTCAAGAAAGGGATAGTTATAATAAAAGCAAATACATCTGGAAATTCTGAAGTCCCAGATATAGTTCCCATTCTAAAAATTGAATCTGAGTTACTAGCACATCCTTTTTCTGGCTTCTTATTTTTCCAATTCATCAATACTACAAAGAATCTAAATGAAGCAATCTCTCTGGACTTTATCCCTTACTGTAAAATAATGATTGGAAACATCCTCAAACATATGGCATACTTTTTTGGCATGGGCCTTGGAAAGAACAAATAAGGGATGAAGTCTTTTGATGAATATCCATCCTTTATTCCACCTTTTGGCTTGGACTATTATCCCACTAATGATGAAATTGAAGAAGAGAAAGCTAAGGTAAGAGAAAGGTTTGTCATAGCCAAGAAAGAGGGAGAAGCAGACTATCCCATGAGGCTTTACTTCAAGACTCTAAATTGACACTTTGTAAAAAAGACAAAGACAGTTCCTTACTGTGCTTTCCCCGAACCATTGATTTGCCCTATGACTTGTATTAGGATTATTTGCTTTAATGTCTTATTTGATGTGAAACTGCTACCTGAAGGCTATCAGCCCATCTATTTTCTGGCTGACGACTATGAAAAGAACATGGAAGCTAGCCTCTTTGGTGAAATAGTTATCCTATCTAACAAGGAGGAAAACACTTACCTATCCACCTTGATCAAGCCAGTCCTGAAGAAGCTTGACAACTGGTTTTATGAAGTAAACCTCTCTCTACCAGAAATGACTGAATCTGAATTCAAGACTAAGTCTGAGTATTTTATTTTGAGTCTAATGATGTAACTAGTCCACTGTGTTTTAATTATGAGCATGATGTAACTGTGGACCTTTCCCCTATTGCTATTAATAAAAATGACCAAGTTTTCTCTTTACAATATTGTCTATTTATTTGCTTTTGATGTTCTAACTGATGAATCTGACCTCAGCCAATCGGTAAAAAAGAATAATAAAATAAATGAAATAAAAGATGTAATTAAAGAGCCCATAAACACTGGCACACATGACATTCCTAAAAAATATTCATTGCATTTGCATGTTCAAACAAGAATGCTATATAAGAGATGATCAAGAGATTCGAAGATTATTTTGCATGGAAGCCTAGTTACATGACCAGACTCAATCCAAGCATCATCGTCCATAAAATTCCCACCTACCCGGATTGCAAACCTGTCAAATAGAAGCTCAGGCACATGAAGCCAGCCTAGTCCATTTCAATCAAGGATGAAGTATCTAAGCAACTCTCTCATCAGTTCATTAAACCAATCAGCTACCCATCATGGTCGGCAAACATCATCCTAGTACCAAAGAAAGATAGAAAAGTTAGAATGTGTATGGATTATCATGATCTAAACAAGGCATGCCCTAAAGATGTTTTCCCTCTTCCATACATTGATTTGTTAGTGGACATATTAGTTGGCTCATAAATGGTTTCCATAACTGATCTAGCCACTGAATACAATCAAATTTTGGTACATCCTCCAGGTAAGGAAAAACTTTCTTCATTACTGAATGGGAAATTTACTGTTATAAAGTAATGCCTTTTGGACTAAAGAATACTAAAGCCATCTACCAGAGGATGGCCACCACAATCTTCCATGATATGATGCACAGATAAGTGGAAGTGTATATCGATGACATGGTCATTAAAGGCAATACCGCCGAATAACACTTGTAAGAACTAGAAAAGTTCTTCCTTAGACTTTGCCAGTACAACCTCAAACTCAATTCTTCCAAGTGTATATTTAAGGCATCATCTAAAGTGATTCTCGCCCACATGGTCAGCAAGAAAGGAATTGAGATTGACTTTGCCAAATCTAAGGCAATCATTAATATGCCACCTCCAAAATAAGAAAAAGAGGTAAGGGGGGTTCCTAGGTCACCTCCAATACATCAGTCGGTTTATCCATCCATTAATAGACACCCATGGTCCTATTTCAACCTATTGAATAAAAATTCATCTAAGCATTAGAATAAGGAATGAGAAGCAACCTTTGAATAGATCAAGTAGTATCTTCAGAATCCGCTAATTTTATAGCCTCCCAAACCTAGAAAACCATGATTACTCTACCCGTCAGTCACTAATGAAGCCAGGGGTGCCATGCTGTCACAAAACGCTCCAGATTCTTATAAGGAAAACACCATCTACTATTTGAGTAAGAGAATGCTGACACACAAGTTCAAATACAGTTACATCGAGAAGCTTTGCATGGCTCTGGTTATGGGTATGTCATAAGCTCAGACATTATCTAGGGGCATACATCACACATGTCCTTACTAACAAAAGTCCACTCAAGTATCTCATGGAAAAACATGTTCTTAACAGTAAGATGGTTAGATGGATGACAGTCCTGGTAGCCTACAACCTCAAATATGTTCAAAGAAAAGCTATTAAGAGCAGTGTCATTTCCAAACAATTGGCTGCTACCCCGACAAACAATCATTGGAAAGAACCCAAATTTCCTAATGAAGACATTTTATTTATTCAACACGAAACATGGAAATTATTCTTTGATGGAGTAGCCAATAACAAAGGATATGGCAGAGAGATGGTGCTCCTTATGCCTTCTAGTAAAAGCTTACCTCTAGCAATCAACTGGACTTCAAAGTAACAAATAATGAAGTTGAATATGAAGTTTGTGTTTTTGGATTTGAATCAGCCATCCAAATTGGAATTAAGAACTTGGAGGTATATGAAGACTCCAACCTCATAGTTTCTCAAGCTCTAGGAAAATGGAAAATAAAAGAGGAACGGTTGGTTCCTTACCATAAGCGACTCAAGGAATCAGCAGCCAGCTTTGATGCCCTATCTTTCTATGATCTGCCAAGAACACAAAATAGATTTATCGATGCACTAGCAACTCTTGCATCAATGATAGAAATATGCGATAGGTTCCTTATCCATCCTATTTTGATAAGCATCAAACATGAACCAAGTTTTCAATCCCACTACCTAAGTATTCAAGAAGCCGAACAGAAACCTTGGAACTAGGGATCTACAATTATCTTGCACAGGGTTCCTATTAGTATGAAGACCAATAACAAATACGGATGTAAAAAAAACTGATGAATTATCACACTACTTGTTCAATGATAGAGTTAATCAATTAATGCAATTCTTTTCTTGTTCATCTTTTTATAACCCCTCTTATATTACAACTCCTTCACACTCTTAAAAATGAGATAACTACAAAATAAAAACACCACAAAATAAACAACTATGCTTTATAGATTGAGCACATCAATTAATTAGATTTTTTAAGTAGGAATATCAAGATTATGCTTGAGAAAAATTTAAATCCAATAATTATTAGCCATGTCTTAAGAAAAATCTAATTTACTTATGAAACCGCTCATTCAGCTTAAGCCTTAAGGTTATGATAAATCTAGTAGTAATTGCAAATGTGAATTAAATAGCTAGGCTCTAAACCTTCTCCAAGTCATAAATATAGTAAACTAAACCCAATAAACAACCATCTCTAATGCACCCAACAAATCCTAGGCACCAAATATCATGTAAAAAAAACATTTAGATACTAAGTGGGTTCATATTAAGAAGCTAACAAGATTGAAAAAAGTTGCAGCAACTTATAATACATTACAATTACAATTGAACACACTAATATTATTGATATAACTATAGGTAACAATATCATCCTTACAACTTACATCCAAGCAATAAATTTGATAAAGCCCTTAACACCTTGTTAACAGGAGACTAGTTGTATAATGTAAGGCGGCATTTTAATAGAAAAATCTGTAACAAAAAATGTCTTTACGCATAGCATCAACATGAAATCAATTAAACTTCATATATGCTTTTAAAATCTTTCATAAAAATAAATAATTAAAGCTCCTTTGTACTTATACCAGTTCTCAACTTCTAAGTTATTCATATGGATTAATTGATCAATTACCTTTGATTCATCCTTCTTAAATTATAATCTAGCTAATTTCCCCCACTTTAATTGTGTTATGAGCTTCCATTGTGTACTTACTATCACCATTGTTGATCTTCTTCGGATTGATTAACCTGTCAAGCATGCACTCGAGTGAAGTAACTTGATCGCTTAAAGTTTGTAAGCAAAAATCACCCTTGACTCATCGTTGGATCCTATTTCAATTCAAATCAAATCTGACAATGGGTCAAACATGGTGGGTCTAGGGTTTAAGAGATCAAGAGCAAAAGTGAGGTCGTCGAGTTCGTCTTCTATTTGAAATGACAGAAATGTCAGACTATTATGAGGAAAAATAAAGGGTTTTAATGATAAGGGCAAGGTATTAAAGGTCAAGGAGTTCGATTCTTCTGAATAAGCTTATGGAGTATGACTAGTTGTGAGCACAGTGAGTTGGATTCAAAATGATTAGATGAGTTAGGGATGTTATGGGCGAGGTGGTGAGTGATAGTTATCACTTATAATCAACAATTAAAAAGTATTTTTCATAAAAGAATAGTAAAGATGGTTGATTTAAATTTTAGGATTTAAAAAAAACCAAAGAGAAAGTTGGGATTAAGTGAGCTAAGAGGATGACAGGTGAGAGGTAAGAGTGTGATTTCCATTTTAGGGTTTCTGTGAAAATGGAAGACAAGATAAGTTGAGGGTTCTATTTCTAAAATAGGTTATTGTGCGTTCTTTTTTTCGTTCTCCAATGGAGAATTTCATTATTTGAGAGTTTTCATTTTAGGGTAAGGGATTTATTCATTGAATTAATAAAATGGGCGGGTAACAAAAGAGAAGGGGGAAATGGGTGGGTACTTAAAATTTTTAGGCGAAAAATATATTAAAGGGGGTGATTTTTGGATTTTAGTTTTTAAGGCACATATGAGATTATGAATATAAAATTTATATTCTTATATATTTTTTATATTTATTCAATTTTTACTCAATTTTAAGGTTTGTATTTTTATTTTGAAGTTTCTAATTTCTAATTTTTTAAAATATTTTAACTTTAATTAAAACTTTAAAACTACTTTAAAAAATATTATAATATATCAATGATTTCAAATAATTTAGTTATATAATCTTAAAAATTCATCAATAAAACAATCATGATTTATAATTTCTTCAATTTTTTAAGATCTACTAAGTTGCAACACTTAACATCAATAAAAATAATGCAACATTTTTACTTTTATCGTTATAATAGATATAGTGTACTGCAACATTTACAAAAATATGTTGTATTAGAGTCTGATTTTATATTAATTGTGATATCTAAAGTAACATTTTACATTTAATGTTACACTAGACCTAAATTTTAATATCTTAGGTAACATCTTAATGGTAACACTTTTATTTCCATTATAGTAGGCCATTTATTATGTAATGCGAAGAGGCAAGTGTCTATATGAGTAACCCATTACCAATTAAGGTTATAGCCCTTGACTAGATAGTCCAACCTCTATAGACCTCTGCACGAATTAGATAAAATAGGCCAACAACCAATATTACAAACCCCATATGTCACTCTATGCATCTCGACACCTATGTCAAAGATGTGCTTTCCAAGCCTTATAAATCAGAAAGAGTGCCTTTAGCACTAACATACATATCCATACAAAATGGGATATGTTCTATTCGTAACCAATCAGTTGAGGAAAGTTCATCACATGAGATAGAGAATCATCAATGGTTAAATATCCACTATTTACAATCCTGATCGTTCAATCTAGACACCTCAACACTCTAAAGGCTTATATAAGGCCCCCACGCTAATTTGGTAAAACATCTAAACTTCATCTTTTACTTAAAAAATTCTAGTTTTCTCTCAACTTATTTTTCTCTTTTTCGTAGTGGTTCAAGGAGTTATTAAAGCAATTTTAAGTGTCGAGTTACTGACTTAAGCATTGGAAGTTCTTTACTAGGTACAAAGTCTGGCCTTCCTAACCTTGTTCTGTGATAGCAGACACAAGGAATTCATCGATAAGTCTAACATCAAAGGTCCACTATATTAGTGATTGAGTCTTATACTCTTTAGTAAATTAACTTTGATATATATATATATATATATATATATATATCAAAGTTAATTTACTAATATCGGTAGACATATAACACAATATAAAAAAAAAGGGAAGAAAAGCATAACATAACATGAGATGTTTATAAACAAACATAATATTACATATACATATATCTTCATAGTAAGCATGTTGGGCCAAGCCAGGTTTAAGCTTGATAGAATATATCCAAACATGTCTATAAAAGAATAGGGCTTCTACTAGATTCAGACTAAGCCATGCTTATATAAAAGTATCTACGTCTAAGCTGAAATTTCTTCGGGTGAGCTTAGACGAGACGTATGTGTACTTAAGCCCATGAACATGTCTAGCTGTAGAATATGAAAGTATTGTGGTCACCCTTAGGAGATGAATACATATATCCTATTGTTAAAAGAATATTATGTTATCTATGTATATTATGATGACGTTTGTGACTAATAGGATTTCAGGTGACCCATTGAGTACACCATGTGAATTCTTTGTTGCTCCGCAAGTCTTGATTTTGTGGGCCTCACTGTTTAATTCTTTTCGAATCTCAATTTTCCTATATGGGTTTTGAGTTTCAGTTATGTTTTCTTTAGCTAAATCCACAATGTCTAATTTTGACACGTATCACATGTAGGGCTTGTTTACTATTGCGGTTAGATGTTTTAAAAGCGCATTTAGAAATTTTTTTTATTTAATGAAGTGATTTTTCTAATTTTTTTTCTAAAACTACTTTTCAAACCTGTTTTTGGAAAAAAAATATCAATTTTCCTACTTTTTAAAAAAGCAGTTTAAAAAAATATACTTACAAAATATAAAATTTTTTATCTAAATGTACTTTTGACAAATATAATACCAAACACCCCAAATTTCGAACATAATTGTTAAATATACACCCAAATTACTGTGTAAATTTTCTATTCACTTTTTTTCAATAATGCCCTTACACACTTCTTGGCTCACCCAAACAATCTCTCGACTCCTTTTTTTTTTGCCAAATAAAAGGAGAATTCAATGAACAAAGAAAAAAAGAAAAAAAGTCAGCCCAAAGGGCTATTCACATTGCCAAACTCCTTTCCCTCTCTTCTTTGTTTTCCAACAAAATTATAAAATTATCAAGAAAAATCCATATTATGTGATAAGGTAAAGATTGATATATTAGAAATGAAAACGAATGGAATAAATTTTATTGTAAAATCAGTAGATTAAAAAAAATAATAATCTAATAGAGTTTTATATGAAAATAGAGTTTTGGTCTCTAAAGAATTATTTTAAAATAAAAAGAACATATATTAAAGCCATTTCTCATTATTTATAATTTATGGGATTCATCTATTTTTCTCATGGT